>JASANU010000789.1:0-53746 GCA_030849675.1 Trypanosoma platydactyli | reverse complement strand
ACGTAGTCTTGGCGAAACAGCCCAGCGAATGACATCTCGAGATGCCAGGCAGTAGACGCGATGGAGTTGGCGGGGAAATGTGCGGGTGGCGGCTATGAAGGCGCCTTGACCTCTACATTTTGTCCGCGCCGATGGCTGTAGACAGCGCGGGGGTCCCACCGGCATTCGGGGAAGTGGTTTTCATGTTTGATGTAATGAATAATGCTCTGGGCCATGTGAGCGTCTCATTTTCTTCTTATTAAGGGTGTGGGGAAATGGGGGTCGATTATCTACAAACAAAACATTAGCACACGCTCTGACGTTGGTGTTTTCTTTTTCTTTTTTCTAATCGAGATGCCGTGGCACACTTCTTTGTGCCTTGTGTGTGTTTTTTTTTGTAGGACGCTGTGAACAGGTTTGTTCTCTTTGTGAAATTATTTTTATGTTGAGAAAAGCCGTGGGCGGATGTTGACCGGTTGTTTGTACATTTTTTTTCCCTTTTTTATCCTGGTATATGATATAATGTAGTTACTCTGATTTAGCTTACACGTTCTCGTCATTCTGATAGGGCGTGACGATGCCCAGTCGTGCGGTCATTCGCAAAAACCGCAGACGAGAGTCGAAGCGCAAGACAAGCGGTGTCGAAGGAGCGGTTGTCGCTGTTTCCATGCCACTGCAGGGGGTGGATTACAACCTGCCGCCAGAGGTAGTGGGGGGAAAGAAGCGGTCCGTGTTAGTGGCGTGCAGGAAGCGCTCGCGTACCGTTGTGGAAGAAGGGGAGGGAGAGCTTCACCCGGTGGAGGGATTGAGTCGGAAAGAGAGGAGACGTTTAGAGACGAAACGACTGTTTGAGCGGCAACTTGAACGACTTGGCGCAACTGCAGCGAGAAAAGTGTCCGTTCCTGCCAATGGCTATAAGGGTGTCGAAGGTGAGGGAGACGAAAAGGATAAATGTGACGGTAACGTTAATGCTGCTTTTACTCCGTCTGGTGATAGGCTGCGGCATGATCCTAAGTTTAAGAACGGTACGTTTTGGCGTACACGAAAGGAGCAGCGCGGGCGAACTGTCTTTTTGGGCAATATGCCCATCAGATTCACGGCTCAGGATGTCATGGACTTTGTGAGCTCTTTGATGTACGCCGCCGGGATGGTGCAGGAAAAGGAGGGTTCTCCGACAGCTGTGGTGGATTCGGTTGACTTCCTCCCTGTTAAACCCCAGGCCAAGCGTCGCCACATGTACGTGACGCTGCGGTCGAAAGAGGTTGCCGCGCATATCGCCAAAACGCTTGACTCGTACCTGCTGGATGGCGTGGGACTGCGGTGTAATTTTGCTTCCGACAAGACTCAACGCAGCGAAGCCATTCAGCGCCGCTCGGGTGGCACCTCTGTCCATGGGCACTAAAGACGAAAGAACGGGGAAAAATATAATGAGGAGGATGAGGACATAAAAGTGAAACTGTTTATTATTCTCTTTTTCGATCTTTCGTTTAATATTTCAATTGCCTTTTTTCTTATATTTCATCCCCACATAAACACACACACACGAAAACTACAACAATAACAAGAACAGCAAATAAAAGCTTTCTGCTTTCCTGTAGTTGGCGCTCCCGAGGTTTATGTGTTGCTTCTTCTCATTTTTGTTTTATCTCTCTCTCCCCAGATTTGTCTTGCAGTGCATATAATGCTTAATGGAGCCTGTTGTCTGCACATCTCCCTTCGGCCGGTGCATTGAGTCTTCAACCTTGTGATGTCTCTGAGACAGCAAGATTCAATTCAAAGTCTGGAGGCGCGGTGCTTTCATTTATCTGAAAACGCCTGCTTGTTCTGGACCAGCTTGAAATTTATCGATGTCATGTGGCGCGCTACCGTGTTCGGTGGCGATGCAGAGCCGAGTTGCGGTGAATGATTCCTTTCAAATCGTTCTCTCTCATTTTCTTCTTTTTTTTTTTATATGGGATGAGAAACTCTCGATGGATATGCTCATGTGCATTTCGCTTTGGCCGAGTCGTTTCGTACGCACGCGTGTGCTGGAAGTGGAATGTGAGGAGGCCAGCTGGAAGGCCTCTTGTTTCTTCATGTGTGCTGAGCCGCTTGATCTTTCGGGCTGTTGCATTGCGAGCTTCTCAGAGGGTTTCTACGTCACAGAAGTCTTGGTGTACTTTGTGTTTGAGTCTTTTGACACGCGTCTTTGACCTCTCTATTTGATTGGTGCAATCCGCAATTACTTGGAATTTTCTTTCATTTGAAGTTTGTGGAGCGTTTTTTTTTTTTTGATTCACTAAGTTGTGATACTTGCTGTCTCATTATCATAAGTACATCACTCGTACTCTTGCTGCTGATGGGAGACAGACGCAATCGCTTTTACTGCCTCTCTACGCTTGAGAGGGTGACGACAGATTTTTATTTTTTTCCGTGTCGGTGTGTGTGTGTGGTTTCCTTTCATATAAATATATATATATATATATATATATATCCCCGTGAAACATTTTCTATTGAGGGGTAACGAGAGATCCTCCTGTAGAAGTGGGCCGCCAACGTTTGGATGAATCTGAACGAAGAGGCACTGAGGCGCTCAGTCCTCTCCAAGGGGAGCAACGACGACGATGATAGACTGCGTCCATCTGCCCCTTGTCTACCTGCCTGTTCCCCATTCGCTGCATCATTGCGTTACTCTCGTCTGCACCTTTTGTTTTTTCCTGCAATTTTCGGGTCAAGTGAGCCGAACAAAACCGTTTCACCCCATCTTTTCTTGAGGAACGGGGGGGTGGGAGGGTAAAACACACACACACACATACATACATACATACATACATACATACAGCAACAGAAAAAACACATTTTTGGTTTTTTTCTTGTAGTTCTTCATTCCACACTTTTTTTTTTGGCTTCTCTGTTTTGAGTAATAGTTTTGCTTTTTTTCCCGCACGGGAAGGGTACACACAACTACGCGATATAAACCGTGGAGCATCAACCGGCTCCAGTGGCAACGACAGCAGAGCAGTGGAGAAATAGAAATTGATAGAGTAATTGTGTGAGTGAGGCAGGGAGTGGGACCGTGGAGGGACGCGATAATAATTAAAAAACAAGCGTAGCGTGAGCACATACGTACGCAGAGAGGCATACATACAAACAGAACGCAAGCGCAGGCAGGTGAGTGAGTGGGGTTGAGAAAAGAGGTGTGGGGAGGAGAGTGGAAAAGTATACTGAAAGAAAAGAAAAAAAAACAAGAAGGGGGTGGAGGCGGCAAATTACAATCGAAGGGAAGAGAAAAGGAACAGCAGAAAGCGGAAAAGAGGGGGAAAAACAGCGGGGGTTGGAAAGAGGAGGGTAATAATAGGAAGTAGAAGAGTAATATACATATTTATCTCTGTCTACACGATTAAAGGAGTTCGAGTGGGTGGCGAGGGGTAGACGCATCTTTTAAAAGGTGCGGTAAAAGAGCGAGGAAAAGCCCGTCTTTGTGCCGTCTTTGTTTGCTTTTTTGTCTGTGCGTGTGTGTCGTCGTCCTGGAAGGCAAACATCGCAGGTTAGCGGGGGTGTGAAGGGGAAGGAGGGAGCGTGGGGGGGGGAAAAAAATGGATGTCTGGTCTTCAGGCTCCCTTGTTGAGACGCCAAGGTGTATTAGTTCCAATGAAGATCCTAAGGACTCATCCCCTTATGACGACACATCGTCATCCGCACCCCCGACCTCACCGCGGCGTGTGAAGAGGCTGTTGCCGCCAGAGCCTGTAGATATGGCGTGTGATATTGCGGACGAGGTCCAGAGATGTGCAAGTAGCGGCATGTGCGATCTATCCCAGCTGCAGTTAAAGAGGGTTCCCGCTGAACTTCCTCTTCAACATTTAGTGTCACTCGCTCTATCTAATAATGAGCTGACGGAGCTCCCTGAGGAACTATTCACGGATAAAAACTGTGCCAATCTCGTTCACCTCGATGCAAATTCGAACCAGTTGAAAACGCTCCCGAATTCGCTCTTTAAGTTGACTAAACTGGAGGTGCTTCTGTTGGACCACAATGAGATCTCCGCCTTAAGAACCCCAGAAGGGGGCGATAACGGTGGTGACGATGTATTTTTGCCCGCCCTCAGGCGTCTGGGACTGGAGTTTAACCAAATCGAGAATTTCCCCGTGGAGTTCTTTACTCGTTGTCCCCTGCTGGAAGAGATGTACCTTGGGCAGAACAGGAATATGCTAGATAAGCCACTGCCAACGGATAGCTTACGGCTCTCACCCATCACACACCGCTACCACACATATGATATAAATGCTGCAAACAAGCGTGTTGTTCTCAAAATTGATAACAGTCCTCGTTTCATGCAACAGATGAAGAAGGAGAATTGGGATGCCATATTTCCATGGATGGAGATTCAGCTGAACAAAATATACCCCGACAAGGTGCTTGGCTTTCTCTACCTTGGATCCCTCCGTACCGTACAGACAGACAGTGTGTACCGTGAACTTAACATTGGCTACGTTCTTACGGTTGCGCGGGGCCTGGATGTTCGGATAGAACCGGGCATGAAGCATCTGGTGCTTCCAGTAGACGATTTCCCCAACGAGGATTTCAGCCTGTTGTTTACCGAGGCATTTGAGTTTATCGACGATGCGAGACGCTCAGATAAAGGTGTTCTTCTTCACTGCTTTGCCGGTCTTTCCCGGTCTGCCACGCTAGCCGCAGCATATATAATGAACCGATATGCTATGACGAGAGACAACGCACTGGATATTATAAAACTAGCACGTCCAGCTGCGCAACCAAACATAGGATTTATGGAGATGCTGCTCAGGTATGAGAAGAAGTTAGAAAGACACCGAGAATGTGGTCAACTCGGAGGTAAAGCCAACTGTGCATCCGAACAAAAAGAAGTAAGGGTGTAAAAGGCAATTGAAGCAACACAAACGAATTTCGGGATTATATCACAGGGAAACTCCCCTCTCCCTATCTCTTCATAAGTGGGTAAATGCACATGTATATGTCTTTCTTCTTCCCTCTATCGCTCTATATCATCATGCCCATGTTAAAAAAAAAAAAATACCTTTTTCTTGCAGACATTGATACAATTTATTTCAGTTCACTGTTAGAGAGATGATGGTAGTAGTAGAACGGAAGAGGGGCGGGGAAATACAGTGATGACAGTGACTGATAATTTTTCTTTTCTCCTCTTAGGGGGGAATCATTTGTGGCTTTTTTCCTCTCTTTCCTCTTTTTGTTGCTTTGGTTAACTTTCCCTCCCCCGCCCCTTCTTTTTATTCTTATTTGTGCACTTGTGTGTGTGTGTGTGTGTGTGTGTGTGTGTGTGTGTGTGTGTGTGTGTGTGTGTGTGTGTGTGTGTGCGATCTTGGTTTGGTCTTTCAATCATGTCTTAAAGGCAATTCTGTACGCGTTTCGAGGGAGGGAAGGTGTGTAGTTGCCGCTTCGGCTCTCCGTCTGGGGTTCGAGGCGTAGGACGATGATCCCCAGCCTCATCTCCGAGAGTGCCTTTCTGGTTTCAGTCTGGACAGCAGGTGATTTCTTCGCACAGTTCTATGCTGCGCATCACGCTGCTGCGCGTCGTCGTGCAGCTGGCGCGAAGCGCACGGGTGAGAGACCGTCAATGGAACAGATGATGGCGATGGTTGATCAGCCGCGACTCGGCCAGTCGGCCGCCTTTGGTCTCCTGCTCTCACTGCTTGTCGTGAATTTTCGACGTGTCTGTGAGAATGTTGTAGGCAGCACACATCGGCGCATCATACCCTCCTTTGCCATTTTGTCGGCGCAGCAGCTATTCATGACACCGCTGACGCTGCTGCTTTATCATAACACCATAACTGCTTTTCGTGGAGGATTTGCTGATCCGAGTTTCCTTCGCACGCGGGAAACAAAGATGCACGTTGGGATGCGCTACGATGCCATGTCAGTGGAACGACACATTTTGGTGGAGGCGATGCCAGGGCCACTTGTTGCCTCGTGGGGTGTCTTTGCGCCACTGGCATTGGCCAACTACATATCTGCGAGACGTGTGCGCTGCGTATATGCTGCAGCCTTATTTATTCCATGGACAGCGTATGTATCGCACACCCAGTCGACGCTTCTGCTTTGAGATGGAAGGCTCGGAAAGAAAAGTGTCAGGGGTGAGAAGACAATCTAGAATGAGGGCAGCGAAGGGAGGAAAAAAAGGAAATACAACTGATAGGAAACGAAAACGATTTATTTTCAGACGAGTTTTTTTTTCTCCCCTTAGCATTTCTGTTTTTCTAGACCTCTTTGCTCCTCCCCCACCCCCCCCCCCCTCTTTTTTTTCCCCTCTCATTGTTTTATACCTGTTTGTCGCTGATGCTGCAACAACGACTGCCATATATCCACCCTCAGGTCTACACACACATAGAGAGAGAGAGAAACCTTTCTTGTGGAAAGGGGGTGTGGATGGCACGCCACAAACGGTCGCACTCCACCCAAATGACTAGTGGCAGCTCAGCTTCCTTACTTCTTGAGGATTACTTCCTCGCTCGTCCAGCGGATGACGAAGATGATGAAGACATCCTGCTTATGACGGATGCAGAGAAGGCGGCGTTCGCGGAGATGCAAAGCAAGTTGGAAGAGGAGCATTTATCGAGATTCTATCATAACCACTACTATTCTAACTCTCAAACGCGCGAAGACAGGATGACCCACACGAACTCAATAGATGGAGATTGGGGCCGCTTTGGCGAGAGTGAAAGTGTTGTGCATCGCTTAGACAAAAGTTCTGAAATTAGACTAGCAAGTGCGCGGTCTGTGCCTGCTGCACGACGAAAAAGTAGTCATACACGCAAAAGTGTTGTGGAAGGATGCAGCCCTTTTGTGTGCCAAAGCTCACAGCGCTCCAGAGAATGGCAGGTGCAAAAGGGGGACCCGATGGCGGATGAGCTGACATTCCGCCCCGAAATCAATGCATCAAATGTCAAACCCCGCTACATGGACGATTATTTCCGGAAAACACAAAGAGTATCTCCTCACAATGACGCTACAGTGGAAGGTTCAAATTTTGAGCCCATTGTAAACCCTCTGCGTAGTTCCTTGCACTCGGACCGGCTGAACCGTTACCTCTGCATGCCGGTTCACGAGCGGCTGGGAAGTATGGCGTTCGTTTCGGGGAGTGATAAATTACTGCAGCGGCGACAAGAGAGGGAGGAGAGAAAAAAGAAAATGCAGAGCGGTTCTCTGTCTTCTACGGCAGATGGTGATGAATTCGGGATTTCCGAACTGTTTTTGCGGCGGCTCGAGGAGAGTAATCGACGCAGAGAAAATAATCTTGAGCGGATTGCCACAATGCATAAGAAGGAGCTGACTTTCCAACCTGTGTTGGCGCCTGGAACTCGAAGGACTTGTGTACCGTCAGTTGTTGCAGCACACATTCGCGGAGAAACAGCAACCAAAACTGCCACTTCGGCACGGGCTATAAGTTCTCTGTCGGGAGATAATGTGTCAGACAGTATTGCAAAATCGACGAGGGGCCATGAACCGCAGATCAACGCCAAATCGCGGGCTATGAAGCGCAGCCTGCGCGACCTCCGTTTGTTTGAGTTGCGGAGGCAGCAACGTCTTCAGCAGTTGCGGGCTGAACAGGATTTGGCGTGTCGTGAAGCGCTAGTTTCCACCCCGGCTATTAGTACTGGCACCCAGAGGCTCGCACAGCGTATGTTTTCTGGGAACGTCACCCATGATGTCATACAGCGTCACTTGCAGCAGCACGCCCACACGCGGGCTGCGGCTATCCGCGCTGAATACGACGCGCGACAGCGGGTGGAGGAAAGGGATTTCACCTTTCGCCCTGAGGTGCACTCAGCACCGCCGTATGTGCGGGAAATCGCGCGAGAGATTTCTGTGAACAAATCTCTCGCGCCGAAGGCACCAAAGCCGAAGCCGACGTTCCGCTTTTCATGAGCCTATGGATTTGTTTCACGAGTTGTCTTTAATGAATCTTTCTTTATTTGTTTTTCTTTCTTTATCCTTTTTCTTCGGTTTGGCGTATGTATACATATAGCGTCTCATCCTTTCTTTCCCTCACCCCCTCCACCCTCCCCCCGCACCTTGAGCTTCTCTATTTGGGTGTGTGCTTGCGTGTGTTGTTCTGTCGCCGCTACTCCTTCCTATCAGCAGCACCTTTTTTCCCCTCTTTTGTACTGTTTCTCAATGCTCTACATGTCGTATTGCTTTTTTTTTTTTGTAGATAATCGACTGCATCGCCATACATAACACCGTATTACAGATATCAATTCGTACGCACACACACACATATATATATCGTGGATTGCGTGCGTATGTGTGCACATACGCCTCTAATATAAACGTATTATCGCAAAGGTACCGAATAGCTGAACATATTTCAGTTTTTCCGTGCTGCAGGTCCAGTCCTTCTTCCCGTAAAAACAAAAGAAAAACGTAAGAAAAACAAATTGCGTTTGTTCTCGTGACCATGCAGGAAACAACTGTTGCCGCGGATGTCTCCTCACCAGACGATGAGAGTATGCGCTTCACAGAAAAGATCCCTCTGAATCTCCAGAGGAGGTTGCTGGACCTGGATGGTGTGGCCATCACTAGTAGCATCACTGCGTACGAGGGATTCGGCTCCTTTCACTCGGAGAATGTGGAGGATTTGGTCAGAAAAGATATCTCAGCGTATCGCCCACCGCCACTGCCTTTCTTTTCCAGAAGATTGTTGGGGCGCAGCGAGCTGCTGGCCGTGGAGGAGGCACACAAGAATGAGGACGGTGGGAAGAAAAAAGAAATGGGTATTTGGCTCAGAGGCTCCGCGCAGCCTTGCGAATTCGGCCTTTCGTTCCGCCAGGAGCACTTCGTTATTACTCCGGACTTTGTTTTTCTCAACCATGGTGCCTTTGGTGGGGCGCTTTGTGGGGCGTTGGCAATCAAACATCAATACGAAGAAATGATGGAGCGGGAGGTCGTGGAGTTCATGGACCGACATCTTTTACCTCTTATGGTGTACAGTGTTCGACAACTGGCGGGATTTTTCAACGCCAATCCACAGCAAGTGGTTCTCCTTCAAAACGCCACCTGCGCACTGAACTGTGCGATACACCTCATCGAAAAAGAGGATGTAGTGGCGTTTTTTGATACCGAGTATCTTTCCGTGTACAAGATGATGTACTTCCGCTGCAAGGACGTGGGTGCTACCTTCCATGAGATTCCACTATCAAAGTATCTGCACGACACGGTTGTCATGGGAGATGATGTAGTTCTTACCGAAGAAATCTGCCGCAATTTACCAAGCGGATGTACAACTGTCATCTTTGATTACATCACATCAACCACAGCAATCTGCTTGCCTGTGTTTACACACCTGATCCCTGCACTGCGACGTGCCGGTGTGACGAAGATTATAGTGGATGGTGCTCATGCGCCATTGCAATTGGACCTAAATTTCAATAATCTGCCGCCAGAGGCCCAGCCAAGCATTTTTACCGGCAACCTCCACAAATGGTTTTCCAGCCCCAAGTCCGTCGGATTTATGTGGGTTCACACAACACTGTTGGACTCTGTTCATCCTGTTGTCTTGTCTCACGGAGCTGGAGACGGATTTCTCTCCGAATTCATCTGGGACGGAACACATGATTATGGTGCCTATCTTAGTATTCCAGCAGTGCTGGATTTTTGGCGGGCGCAGGGACTGACTCGTGTGCGTCAGCACTGTTCTGATTTGTTAGAGGACGCGGCTAAAATGCTTACGTTGCGGTTCGGCACACGACCAGTTGCTCGTCATGCGCCGTTTATGTCTCTTGTGGAGCTCCCTGAAGCGCTGCAACTTCCACTTGTGACGGCAAAATACATTCAGGACATTCTTCATGACCTATACAAACTCGAGGTTCCTGTGAAGCGGGTGGAGGGTCGTCTGTACGTGCGTATCAGTGCTTTTGTGTACAACACCCCAAGTGATTATGTCTATTTGCGTGAAGCAGTGCTGAGCGTTGCTCAAAAGTTGAAGTTCGTCGCAGATGGACATCCACGGCAAGAAGGGTTTCTACCACATTCTGTGAATACCTCATCTGACGAGAAGGGGATTCCATGCGATAAGCGAATCAGGGAGCAGGGAGGTTGTGGAGTGTCGGGGCTTGACCCCGCCCTAAAGCGAAGACGGACCACTTCGTTTTAAGAGTGTGTACATTTTCTAAGAGGCTCACTAGACGTGCTCGTACAGTGGACTGTATTCGTTATGAGTGTGTGCTTCCAGTTATTTGGCTGATACTTCTTTGTTTACTGACATTGTTGCTCTCTTTACTATTTGCAAAGTATTGCCACATGCTGAACTCATTTTTTTTTTCAAAGAAATAAAAAAAATGTAATGTGAAGGACATGGTGGGGATTGTTAGTGAAATATATTTATTCTGCCTTGGATGGAGCCATATTTGTGTTTTTTTTTTTTATTCTTGGCATTTCGCTCTCGAGCTAAGTGGTGTCATCACTTTGTTGGGTGGTGAACATAAACATTAGATTTTTCTCGTTGGTTTTTTTTTTTTTTTCCCCTTTGCTCTTTTCTCTTTTGGCGTTGCCTTTTCCTTTTTTTTCTCTTCGCTTGGCATCGCCCCTCCTCCTCTGCTCACACTGCGCGTGTACGCCGCAACCAGAGAGGGGCGGGGAGAAGAACAGAAGAAACTGCAAAGGTGTGGGGCGGGTGGAGGGAAGAAAAAAGAACAAACAACAACAACAAAAAAAGGGAGTTTGGACTTTATGCCGCCAACGAAAGGAGGAAAACGGCCTCTGCCGATCGGTGGAAAGGGAAAAGGGAAGCGGGCGGTTGCCAGTGCCGCAAAGGGCCCAAGCAGGAAGAAGAAAAGTGGAGCTCACCGCGGCAAGAAGCACCAGCGTTGGGATTTGTACATCCATCGTACCCTGCGGCAGGTGTACAAGCGTGGCACCTTGTCAAAGGCAGCTGTGCGTGTTCTTTCGTCCTTTATTGAGGACATGTACAGCAAGATTCAGTCCGAGGCGGTGCATGTGGCGTGCATCAACAATGTGAAGACACTGACGGCACGCGAAATTCAAACCTCTGCTCGCCTCCTTCTTCCACCAGAGTTGGCGAAGCATGCCATGAGCGAGGGTACGAAGGCGGTGGCGAAGTACAACGCTTCGCGTGAGGAGGCATATGCAAAGGTGCTGTAAAGCGGCGCTCGATTTGAAATTACACCTTTGCTGTTTTCCTTTTGTTATAGATATACACAGGCAAAAAGAACAGCATCAACCATGCGACCACTTTCTGTTTACTCATCTAATAGGATAATGAACGACTGTGGATTCTCTGGATGAAGAAGTCGAAGAAAGCACTGAGGGTGACAACAAGCGGGTGATGATAAGCAGCGAGGACGAAGGGGTTTATAGACGAGTTTCTCTGAAATCAAAAAAAAAAAACAACTTGTACGCCCTTGTTCATTTTGTCTTATTTTCACCACCTTCTTTTTTATTTTTATTTCCCGTGCTTGTGTATGCGTGTGTGAGGTTTTTTTTTTCTTTTTGTTTGGGTAGATTTGGTTTGCTGCATCAGCTTAACATTATATATATATATATATATAGAGAGAGAGAGAGAGAGAGAGAAGATGCATGGACGGAGTGGTGCTATCTTCGGTGTGGTGTCTGTCTGCAATGTCCACGAATACTCTCTGGTAGTCTTATACTACCGTCGTTGTGTCGTTGCCTGTTGTCATTTGTGCCCCCTTCCCTAGTGTTGGTGTAAGGATCACGTACTTTTTTTTGTTCTTCTTTGCACGTAGCCAGCGTGCGATTAGATAAAATCCACCGTAGAATAGGACGAGGAATACTAAGATATTAAGAGCAAAGGAGGGGACGTGTGGAAGGTCATGCATGGGGTTAATAGAAGTCCTAGTGGATTTACAGATTGATAGATCTAATGACAACCCCGCTGCACTGGGCAGGTTGAGGAGGATCAATTGTCTCAACTTTACCTGCATTTGGAGCCCCGACGCTGTGGTGTACATCGTTCCATCCATGCTAACGATGGTTCTTGTCTTTGGTGTTGTATTCGTGTTGTGGGCGGAACTTGGACTCTGGGAACTCTGCGTGTTGTTTTTACTGCTTCTCGCAGCCTTCACTTCCTCATTTCTCGTCATTTGCACGGATCCAGGAGTGTACCCGCGGTTGCGCCCTGGTGAGCTGGACCCCCTACATGACGAGAAGGAGCTTTCCTACTGTCGTGTTTGCGCACTGCGGCGACCGCCACGTACTTCACACTGCTATCAATGCGGCGTATGCGTGAAGGAACACGATCATCACTGCGGGATCATTGGGGGTTGTGTTGGCCAGCGGAGCCTTCGTTGGTTTGTTCTGTACCTTGTGACCGTGAGCAGTGCTGCATCGATGGGTCTCTTCTGGATTTTCCGCTCGCTCTACACAGGGGCATTTGCGCTCAACAACACAGGAGAGAATCCTGGTAAATTTCTCGGCGCCAACAACAAGCGCTTACCATCCAATTTGAAGCCCTCCGCGGAAGATGCAGTGCGTTCTCTCATCATTGTTGCATTATTTGTTGTATTGCTCATGGTCGTAATCGTGGTGGGAGGTTTTTCGGTATTTTATATGTATCTAGTGTTAACTTCCACCACACGTCGTGAGTCGCAACGAAAGCAAACCCGGTTTGGCACATTTTTTCGTCCAAGGTTGATGTGGGAGAACCTAATGCACGTATTATTTCCACCACCTTCCTTGCTGCGTGCGATGCCTGAGCGCACGGTCATTCAATTGCTTTGACACGATGCTGTTGCCACAGTGCCTTTCATTCGCATGCATCTGTCTTTGTTGCATGCCCTCCCTCCCTCTCTCTCACTGTATCGGTGTGTGTGGTTGAAGGTGGCTCTACGCCATGGTTTTATTCTGTTTTTGCCGTCGGTATTGTTTTGCACAGTACTTCCTGGACGGCGCGCGGTGGTGTTGGTGGTGCTAGCTGAGAAGGTACTGTTGGTTGCGCGACTGCAGTTTAATAGTTTTTTTTTTGTTTGTTTGTGTGTTTGTTTTCCTCTGCCAAAAGGAATGAAACGAAACAAAAAAAGAAAAAAAAAAAAACGAAAAAAAAATGTTTCCGTGATTACGTAAACGATGGCTCCAGAAGACCTGGTGGTGTGGCGGTGCAACACGGCCACTAATATTAACGCCACGTTACTTCCTTTTTTTTTTTTTCGATTGTTGGTTTTCAGCTTCTGCCTTTTGTGTGTTGGCTCTTGTTAATGTACTAGGGTGTGCTTTATTTTTTTTTTTATTTGTGCAAGCAACCAGCCGAAGCAGCAGTATTAGTGGTGGGTGTGAGGATTCCCCGCTTTCTCTGCAGTGTACGACTGGGATGTCGCTGCTCGAGAGTTGAAGGAGGAAGTGCATGAGCGTGTGTCACGCCATTTTGTATGCTACAGTCATGTGGGACTCGGCAGTGCAGGGAGATGTGCCCGCACCCACTGAAGCCCGCTGTTTGTGGAAGATNCATCCAGTATTTCACAGACACACGAAATCCACAGGTATTCAATGGCACCTGAACAACGAATTGACAGCGTGGTGGCGCACCGATGTACTTACAAGCGCTGCACTGCAGAACCGCTCGCTTTTGGTTTCCCGGGTTGTGGAGCGTGCGATATTCCAATGACAGACCCCGTGGAGTCACGGCGGGGTACTCCACCAAACGACCACCATGGGGCTGCTGATGGTAGTGGCAAAAGTTGTGCCGCTACACACGAATTCTGCTGCGATTTTGAGCTCTACTCTGCGCCATCTTCGATGGTTTCTGAAATTGTGGTTTTTTATTTTTTCATGTTTACACGCTGTGTTACATCGATACGTAATACAATGTTTATTTTCACCTTATTCCTTCTTCCACTAGCTTTCTATTTCCCCTGCTGCAACTACTGTATTCGCTGTCGTAATCCCTACCTTCTCTCTCTCTCTCTGGTGTTCATTAACCCGATACATCTTTTTTTTCATTCTAACTATATCTTCTCTGCATACCCATGGGTGCAGGAACAGAGAGGCAGCAAGAGAGCTGCAAGTGTGGGGTACGCAGGTGGAGTTCTCCCTTGATGTCAGGGTGTGTTCCGGAAAGGCCTCATGATGAGGATGCATTACCTAAACTACTCTCCAAGCAGCAGAAGAACTCTGTTTCTCCCTTTGCCGCCATCGCAACAGACATGGATGGCACAATTCTGAATCGTAACCACCATCTAAGTGAACTAACAAAGAGCACACTCTATGAATTGTCATTGCTTGGCGTTCACATTATTATTGCGACTGGTCGCCACTACATGAGCGTTACTTCTATAAATAAGGATCTTCTTCAGTACTTCGGAAACAGAGCCCTGGAAAGGGGTGCTGCTGACTTCTTGGGTGTTGATAAGGGCTTCTATCTCATAACATCTAATGGCGCACGGGTGCACAATCCCGCCGGCGAACTCATTTTCGCTCGTGACCTAGACAGTGGCGTTGTGTGGACTCTCTACGAGCGCTTTGGTCTTCGTGACAATGGTGACGCCCCACATAATGTTGTGGCTGTTTCAGCCTACCAGACCGACACGTGGTGGTTAAATCGAACCTTCATGTCTGAGGAGATGATGATGCAAAAGTTTGGTATGATACCAGATGTTTGGCCTGACGTTCTCAGAGACTTCCCCACCACTGGTGTGGGAAAAGTTTCCTTCCGGTGCGACAACGCGGAACTGCTCAATCAATACGAACGGGAAATAAATGAAATGTTTTCTGGGTGCGTTGAGGCGGTCATGTCCTCTGATAAATGTCTGGACGTCATGGCAGCTGGTGTATCAAAGGCCACAGCATTACAGGAGGTTGGCAAGATATTAAACTTCGACTCGAAAAATGATGTTATTGCCTTTGGTGACAGCATGAACGATAGAGATATGCTGGCAATCGCAGCGAAGGGCTGTGTCATGAAAAACGGGCAAATGCGGTTGAAGGAGTTGTTACCGTACGCTGAGACGATCGGTTCAAATGACGAAGATGCTGTTGCATTTAAACTGCGCGATGTCTTTTGCATTGGGGATTAGCTGAGGGGAGCGGTGGGATGGGAGTGATCTAGTGATAAATGATGCTGTGTTGATTAATTATCTCAACACAAGGGAACATAAGATGTCTTGGGCGGGGGAGAAGGGGAAGTGTGTGTGTGTGTGTGGCGTTTAGTCGAAGAAGTCTTTTTCCTTTCGTTGGCTGTGCATCTGTTGTGTTATTATATTTTCCTCGGTGTGGATGCCTGTAGTTGGGAGAAGTAAGAGAAGAGGAGGAGGAGGGAAAAAGTAGTGTGCGGCGATGTGCTTGTGTTTTACTTTCGCGCTCTCTTGCTGGTTGCCGGCACCCATCTTTTCCACCCACTGCAAGGAAGAGGACAATGTCGGTTGACGTGGGCTCCCAATGTTTCTTCAAGCACCCGCATGAATCATGGGTTGTTGCGTGTGTCACAGGGAGGAACCCTAAAGGCTACGTCGTGAAGACGGCGGATGCCGAGCGAAAATGTGTCGGTGAGGAATTTGAAGGGGTGAAAGAGGAGCACGTCGCCCTGTGCCGTGAGGATCTGCTGAATGAGCAGCCGGACGATCTTCTGGGGCTCACCATGCTGCACGACGCCCCCTTACTGCGTTGTTTGTATTTGCGGTACTTCCGTGATGTTATTTATACCAATATTGGCGCTATCGTTGTGGCGTTGAACCCCTTCAACTTCTCCATCCCATGGTACCAGGACACCAAAATGAAGGACTATCTGCAGGAGGGGCCTGTCATTGAGAGGAACTTGCCACACTCCTGGTCTCAAGCGCACAATACATACCACGAGATGGTTGCCGACCGCACAAACCAGTGTATTCTTGTTTCTGGTGAGTCTGGTGCAGGAAAGACAGAGGCGACAAAAATTGTTATGAAGTATCTTGCGCAGGTGTCGTGCATTCATGGCACCGATGAAGAAAAGAGACAGGGAATGCGGGTTGGGGCGAGGCTTAACGCATCTTCGCCCATTTTGGAATGCTTTGGAAACGCGCGTACTATTCGAAATGACAACAGCTCTCGTTTTGGCAAGTTTATGAAGGTGAAATTCAATGAAAAGTGCCAACTAGTCGGCGCGGAAACGACGAAGTACCTGCTGGAAAAGTCTCGCATTGTGACAGCCGCTGAGAATGAGCGGGTGTACCACAGTTTCTATCTCTTGGTACGGGGAACCATGGGTAAGATGCTTCATCTGGAGGATGAGACCAAATACAAAAGCCTAAACGCGGGGAACTGTTTGCAGAACTCGGAATACAACAGCGCTCAGGACTTTAAAACAGTAGTGGACGCCATGAAGGAGATCGGCATGAGAGAGGACGAGGTGCAATCAGTGTGGTCATGTGTTGGTGGCATTCTCTCCCTCCTTAACGTAAACTTTGAGGTGGATGGGGAGGGTGCACGGGTTCAGAAGTCAACAGAGAAGTACGTGAAGGATGCGGTGCGTTTGTGGCGTATCGACGAGGAGACTTTGCGCAAGGAACTAGTGACCACCACACTTCTCGTGCAGAAGACCGAAACTGTCAAGCTACTGCGCCCAAATCTCGCTGTGGATGTGCGTGACGCACTCACGAAGGCTCTATACAATGGTCTCTTTGGTTGGCTGGTGGAGAAGAGCAACCAACTGTGTGATGTTTTCTCCGCAGGAAACTGGATTGGTCTGTTAGACATATTTGGGTTTGAAGACTTTACGAAGAATAGCTTCGAGCAACTCTGCATTAACTTAACGAATGAGACGCTGCAAAACCACTACAACAAGTACGTCTTTGAGAAGGACATGGTGGAGTGCCGTGCAGAGGGTATTGACGTCACTGAAGTAAAGTGTCCGGACAACTTGCCCTGTTTGCAGCTTATTATGGATAAGGGCGGAATATTTGCGCTTCTTGACGAAGAGTGCACGCTCGGAAAGGGCAGTGAAGTGGAGTTCCTGGAAAAAGTTAACCAGGCCCACACTGGGAAGAACCCCTTCTTTGAAAAGAAGAAGGTAAGTCGCGACACATTTATTATTCACCACTATGCCGCAAGTGTCACATATGATGTGAATGGATGGCTTGAAAAGAACAGAGACACCCTAAAGGACAAAATGAAAGCGATGATGCGAACCTCGCAGGACTCACTCATACGTGAGTTACTGGAGGCTCCGTTGCCGCCTGAGACTCGTAGCAGGCGGTTGAGTGTTGGCTCATCCTTCAAGGAACAGCTGACAGCTCTCATGGTGATCATCAACGGGACCAACCCGCATTGGATTCGCTGCATTAAACCACACCCTGCTAAGAAGCCATTAATGCTTGATGGGGTGCAAACAATGAACCAGCTCGAGTCGTGTGGTGTACTGGGCACTGTGCGAATACGCAAGGCAGGATATCCTGTGCGTAATCTCTTTGAAAAGTTTAATAAGCGTTATAAGGTGATTGTGGGTGATAAGGCAGTTGGAAAAAGCGGTTGCGAGCTTGTGAAGGTCATCCTCACCGTCTGCGCGTTAGATCATAAGAATATGGCGCAGGTTGGCATGACAAAAGTCTTTATGAAGGCTGATGCCTTCTCAGTTATTGAACGCCAGCGGAGCGAGGCACTCGTAAAGTTTTGTCATCGTATACAAAACTGCGGTCGAGGGTATCTCTCGAGGTTGCGCACAAACCACAACAACTGTGAGCGAAAATGCAGACTGCTTGCCACCCTCTTGACTGAGGGGTATCGCTCCTGTCTGAGACGCTCTGCTGAACTGCGTGAAGCGAAAGCACGCTGGCGCAAAGAGCAAAAGGAGTTGTTGTGTCAACAGATTTCAGGACTGTATGAAGCAGCAGAACAGGAGAAGAAGCAGTTGTTTGCTGAAATGCTGCAGTCCTTACAGTCGATGCACGCCGTTTTCATGGAGCGTATTCAGATGCTCAAGGAGTATTCGCTACAGATGCAGAAAGAGCGTCAGAGTCTTATGGATAAATATCTTGCCATAAGGGAAGCGATGTTGCGAGAAACGTCGGTGTACGTCGATGAGCTTCGCCATCTTTACCACCAGGAGCGGGTCCTGTTTTTCGCTATTCTTCTCGCAGATCTTGAAGAAGTTGAGTTTAAGCGTCGCTGTGGCATTTGCAGTGTAGAGCGCAGTGAGCGGGACAGGTTATGGCGTTCTTACCGCTCACGGTACGTCATGCAAGAGATAGTTCTTCTGATGAAGGATGCAATGGCATGGCGAGCGACGATAGAATCCGCGGAGGTGTTACAACGCGATGAAATAATGCAGAGGCGGGCGCTGGAGCAGAGAAACCGTTCATATATGAAGTCTTTCGCCCGACAGATGCAAGATGTGGAAGTAGTGGTACGGCAGCTGACACGACAGCGGAAGCAGTTTGAAGTGGGACGGGGAAAACAGCTGCTTGAACTACAGGAGATGCGGGCGTCCGAGGCCAGGGAACTTCAGAGTCGATTACACTCCACTACCCTGCACTCCAGCGACACACCCGTAAAGAAGAACTGCAGTGTATCATCTTCGTTACACCGTGTGCATTCGCCGGGTGGTCGGTGGAGTTCACCCACCGTGCGGTTCTCTCCGCTACAGGAGATGCAGCAGCAAGTAGGATCACGCGCTGCGCTACTCGATGGGGAAATCTCTGCACGTTGTTCCATGGGTTCTTTGCCAGAGACGCCTGGCTATTGTGCCGATGCTGCACCTGCTGCTACTTGGGCGGCGCTGCCCCATCGGACGGGAGCCTCATGTCCTCGCGCTTTATCGAATTCATCTCTTTCCCACCACAAATGGGCTGGTTTTTGGAATTTTGGTGGCGTGCGTTGCTCCGCGTCACCGCCAGTTGCCGAAGAGGAACGTATTTCCCTCCCATTCTCGTATTACAACGCCGGTACCAACACAAATACGGCATTTCCGATCACACACTCTTCTCCTTATCGCTCTGCACTGTCTTTGAAGTCAGATTCATCTCCTCGTGTGGTGCCGTGTCAGCCTTCTCCCCAAGAAGTTAAGCTGATTTTGCATGGCACGTCACCGAGGACCGCAGCGCCATCGGGTCCGCATTACAAACGATCGAAGCGATGGGTGTAGAAGGAACGCTTGAGAACGAAGACAAGGACGCACAATTTTTTTTTGTTTTTTACACACATTCAACCACATGGGCTGGGTATTATTTTACAAGCGGGTGAGCACATGGCGGATCAAGAGAGGAGGGGAGAGAGAGGCTTCTCCCACTACTCACCACTACCGCCACCGCTGTGCCCGCCTCATTCTGTGTCTATCGCTTTATTTGGATACAAAAGCCCTCCTCTCTGCATTTCCTAAATGGTGTGACTCCACCTCATTATCGTTTTATTCCGCATTCGTTCCGGGTATTTTTTGATTTTCCTTCTTTTTTTTTTTACATGTGTGTGTGTGTGTGTGTGTGCGTGTGTTACAGTTAATATGCGTGTGGTCCATTTTTCATATTCTCTCTGTATGTTTCAAAGTGTAGTGAGTCGTATACCTTCCAAATACGAAATCACTCCCAAGGCAGGCTCCCCGCCAGAGTCACCGATAATATCACCATGCCGGGTAGTGTTAGAAGACTTCTTGGGGCATCAGCGGTGGCCGTTGCTGGCCTTATTGGCTTCAGCTACACTGATCCCAACTGGACAAAACGGCAGTTTGATGCAACACGGGTTCCTCCTCTGGTGCATTTAGAAAGTCCTTCGCGAGCGGAGTGCTTGAATCGACTCAAGGCGTTTGGGTCTCCCGAGTCGCCTATGGATGTTTTTGTTATCGGCGGTGGCTCTGTTGGTACCGGTGTGGCACTTGACGCCGTGACGCGTGGTTTACGCGTCGGTCTTGTTGAGATGAATGACTACGCGAGCGGAACGAGCAGTCGAAGTACAAAGCTTATTCATGGTGGTATTCGCTACCTTGAAAAAGCTGTCTTACAGCTCGATTTTCAGCAGCTAAAACTTGTATCGGAGGCATTACGGGAGCGTATCATCATGTTTCATCAAGCCCCACATCTCTGCCGTGGAATCCCCACCCTCATTCCGTGTTATGACCCGATTAACATCATTATGTACTGGTGCGGCGTGAAGCTGTATGACCTAATCGCCATTTGGGAACGCGGCACAATCAGCTACGCAAGTTTTCTCTCACCCTATGCCACAATGGATAGGTATCCCATGCTGAAGCACCATAACAAAAATAGGGATGTAATATTGGGATCACTGCAGTACTACGACGGTCAAATGGATGATGCTCGGCTCTGCCTTTCAGTCGCCCTCACGGCAGCCAGTTACGGGGCGGCCACAGTCAACTATGCCAAGGTAGAAAAGATGGAAGTGGTTCAGAACAAGGCCGGTGATTTGGTGGTGAAATCTTTTGTGAATGATCGCATAAATCAAAAAAAACTTACTGTGTATAGCAAGGCTGTCGTAAATGCTGGTGGGCCTTTTTGTGCGCAGGTGCGGAAACTTATTACGGATGAAGGAACAGTCAACATAGCGCCTAGCTCCGGTACACATATCATTATTGAGCCAAAGTATTGCCCGAAAGAAGGTGCTATGGTGGTCCCCTCTAACGATGGCCGTGTTGTATTTGCCGTTTCATGGATGGGCGGGTGTCTGGTAGGTACGACAGACACCCGTTGCGAAGTCTCTGAGGTGGTGCAACCATCGAAGGAGGATGTGCGGTTTCTCCTGGATAGCATGGAGGAGTATGTGGGAAAGGTGCCAGACAAGGCGGTTTTGTCGGCGTGGAGTGGAATCCGACCTCTTGTTCTCCCCGACGGTGCGTCGGAAGGAGAGTCACAAAACATTGTGCGCGAGCACAATGTTTCTGTGGACGCGGAACACCTCATGGTGAGTGTTACCGGTGGGAAGTGGACAACATACCGTAAGATCGCCCAGGACGCGGTGGACACCCTCTGTGACACGCTGCTGCAGGGTCGTGCCTCCCTCCATCCCTGCGTAACGGAAGAGTTACAGGTGGTTGGCGCCCATAATCTGGCGGTGGTGCCAATGGACGCGCCTAGCGGCATTCCGGAGGATGTTCACAAACATTGGAGCAGTCACTACGGTGACCGCTACATCACCCTTCTGGACATGGTGCGTCGCGATCCCAAAATGCTAAAGCGACTGCACTCCGAAATGCCAATTGTAGAGGCGGAGGTGGCCTACGCAGTGCAACGTGAGCATTGTGAGCGCGTTCAAGACTTCATTGCGCGTCGTACACGATTGTCCTTTCTCAACGTAGAACATGCGAAGAAAATCATACCAGAGGTTGCTCGTGTGATGGCGCAAACGAAGGGCTGGGGGCGATCGAAAAAGAGCGAAGAGCTGTCCGACGCCTTTGCTTCGTTGGATTCGTTCCGAGGAAAATGAGGGACTAAAACCTGTGAGTACATTAATGTACTTATTGACCCATGTATGTATGGGTATACTGAGTGCAAGGGGCTATGTGGCGATAACATATTCAGTACCCACCCTTCCCTCAGCGGGAAACACCAAATTTTCTCATCCACGACAGACAGTGAAAGTTGCCTGACAGTTGATGGCTTTGCCACACGAAGGGAAGGAGTAAGAGCCTGGACTTCTCATTGCAGGACGCAAGCGGGTGAGGTCTAGGTTTCCTTCCGCCGCACCACTTGGCGGGAATAAATCTGTGTGACGATAGTGGCTGATGTGCGGAGCCATTGACACAAATCGCGGTGGAACGCTAAGCAGGGAAAATTTTTTAAAAAAGAGGTTTTTGATGCTGGATACATTGTTGCTGGTTTCACCCCTCCCCTATACACACAAACAGAAAAGAAATATATGAAATAAAATGTGTTTTTCACATTGAAGACTTTTACATTCCTGTTGTATTCACCACGTTTGTACGTGCGCTGTATTTTGTAAGCAATAGCAAGAGGAGAATAAAGAAATACATATACGCGTGCATTGTGTGTGCGTGTGTGTGTGTGAAGGGAATTTTTATAGTGGGGTGGGGGACAGCATAGGCTTCTTTTTTGCCTCTTATATTCTTTTTTTTTTTTCCTTCAGGGTCTTCTAGTTGTTATTGTTCATTTTAACATAAAGGAAGTGCCTTCTCGCTGTCTGTACTTTCTCCTCTCTCTCTCTCCCCCCCTCCACTTGTTTTCTTCTTCTTTCACTCCTGTTTCTTTTTTTTTTTTTGTATCTTTGCGTGCATAAATACACGCATGTATGTACTTTGTTTTTTTTGTTTTTTTTTCCTTTTCTTTATTGTTTGTATACCCACATGTGCGCATAAGAGCAGGACAGTAGTTTTTCTGTTTTCTACGCTGTGCTTCTTGCTGCTTTTGTCTGGGCAGGCGGGCTGGAGGCACTAACGGGATGACAACGGCGGCGGAGCTGGGCGTGGGTGGCATAGGCACTGACGGGAGGCCCATTTTCATCGCGACGGAGCACACCAAATACACTCCTAGTACCGAACGCGAGCTCTCTGACCAGGAGCATCTTGCATGGAAGTCATTTCAGCTTTGGCGATCGACATTATCAGTGGAGCGCCGTGATCACGTCTACCGATCCCTTACAAATTCCGACTACACTAATTTTCGCCTAGCTCATCACATTTTGGGCACACCATACCCAGTTATAGAAGCCGTCCCGTGTTTCTTTGATGTGCTAAAGGCGGTTCGGTGGTACGAACACGGAGCCTCCGTTTCTGTCGCCCTCGCATACAGCTACTGGATTCGCTCCAAGGCATCGATGCGTCACGCTCGTATGATGCCCATGTCACGCACAGCCATGGCGATGTCGACTTTCTTTTCAATGGATTTATGCTTCTGCTACCGGAGTATGTATCGACTTTCTGGTCACCTCCCAAATGACTACGAGTGCCGCAAGTACGGTGTCATGGAAGACAAAAAACGATTGGAGCAAAAGGCTCGAATGTGGGAGAAATACAGAAAGTACAAGAAGGAATGGTGTCGCCGTTTTGATTACCATGTCTACGGTATCCGCCCAGGCGAGAACTGGAATCTCTTTTCTGCCTGCATGATCCCTGTATGGGAGCCAGGTTTCAACACTTGCACAGACTACCCTCCGCGCAAAAACCCATACTTTCTCACTACCACGCCTTTGCGGGATATGTTTATTGAGTCGCAGTTCACGTACGAGATACCCAAGGATGAGACTGTGCCACTTGTAAAGGAACGCCCGGAGTTCAAATACCTGTACCGAGGTCCCGAGGGATCTGCACTTGCAAAGAAGAAAAGTTAACTACACACGACTCTTAATTTTGTTTTTCATGCAACAAAAGAAAGGGAAATGTAAAGGTATGTTGCTGGGATCATTACTTTGTGTTTTTTTTTTTTTGGGGGGGGGAGTTAGACTTGGTGCCAATTTGCGCAGTGGATTGAAGAGAAATTTATGCGCAGTAACGGTTTTAGTAGTGCTGGTCGTAGGAGTAGGAATAGTGGAAGAGGGAATGGGGGTGGGGATGGGGGAGGGGGTAGCAGTGGTGTTATATCTTTTCCTTGAGTGGGTCTACCTGCTACTTGTTTGTGTGTGTGTGCATTTATTTGTGTGTTGCGTGCTGAGATCTGTTGGAAGTACAGCAGGTTTCGAAGTGTGGAGGGATGTACGAGAAAAATGAAGGAGGAGGGGAAAGTTGTCGTTGTTGTTGCTTTTTTAGCGGTGGTGGCGGTTTGATTTTGAGAGAGCTGAGGGGTTGTGAGGACTGAGGACGGTGAGCCAGATATTTTTAGGTATCCACTCCTTGCTGACAGTGGGGAAAGACCGGGTGGAAGGGAACGTCGATTGACCCTTTTGTGTGTGTGTGTGTGTGTGTGTGTGCAGTGCTGCAATGCTTCCCTCCCCGACATGATACGAATCTGCGTCTGGGTGCCGCGGATGCTACTGCCCTCCCTTCTGCCTGTTTTGCCTTCTTTTTTTGTTGTTGTTATTATTTGTTTCCTTTGATCGGTAAGTCTCTCTCTCTGTGTATGGTAGTCCGCGTTGCTTCCCAGAGTGATGGAAAACGCTGAAAAACAGGCGCCGCACACCTTGAAGCATGTGTGTGATGCCGCCCTTGCCAGCGTTCCCAGCGCTGGACGGCGGCGTCAGGAGGAGGTTTTGAAGTCATTGTTTGAAACCCATGGTCCTGTCTTGTATGAGTTGCCCGCGGTGAAGGTGCTGCGGAGTCTTGTGCAAGATTTTGTGGAGAAACGTGTCTCATCATCCGATCTGAGTGCTGGCGGAGATCGAGCTGCAGTCACCAGGAGGACACTTGATGTGTGCCGTGACATAATGTGCGGTGACGACTCCGTTAAGGATTTCAGAGTGGTGTGGCAGCAGGAGCTGGAAGATATGTTCAACACAACAACTGCTACAACTGATCGTGCTACAATAGTGACAGAGGCAGGCTGCGATGGCAGCAGTACAACACTCGAGAAGTCTGGTACCGAAAACGGTGGACTGTTGAGCAACAATGTATTGTCTTTTTATAATGATGATGATGATGATGATGATGATGATGATGAAAGGGCACGTAGTGTGATGCTATTGGGGCTGGAGGCGGTTCCAGGGAACAGCAGCAGCAGCAACTGTGAGATCCTCGAGTCCTTTCTGCAGCATTGGGTGACGGAGGGCCGCCCCATCGAGGCTGAGAGGGTGTGCGAGTTTTTCCACTCACTGCAGGGGGTCGTCAAGACGGATGCTCATACCATCGTTCTTGACGAGAACTGGGGGTTCTGGCAGAGCGCACTGCTCGCCTGCATCGAACACCGGGAAACTTCATCGGAAGCCATCGCGCTGGTAGAAACGATGCATGACCGCATCTTAACTCAGCAGCACCTTCTCTACCTCGTTCGCGGCATTGGGGAAAGAGTGCGACAGCTGTTCGATGGAGTAGCTGATGTAAAGGAGAATCTTCTTCAGTTGCTGCACCGGCTTCTACTGCTCGTAAAAGACAGCATTCCCTTTTTTACCGACGAGGAAATGTCTGAGATGTTTCTTCAATCTCTGCGTGTTGTATTGGATCACATTCACTTTTTTGATCAGATAGATCCCCAGGCCAGGTGGTTGAATATTCTTCTTTTGCGCTCATCGGTTCTCTGCGACATTGTGTCACTTCCGACGTCGTATCCGGACATCGTTGAGAGTTTGGTGGGTACCCTACCTGCGATACACGCTATTGCACTGACGCTCACATTTCTGCCTATTTGGGCTAAGAAACATAGCGGATGTAAGAGTTTTGTGTTGCTGTTCGATGGCCTGGTGAACGCTGCCATGAAAGGGGATAGCTTGCATGTAATGTATGACGATATGATGGTGTGCATCAAGCGCTCCGTTCACGGAATCCGACTTGAACGACGTTACAGCTACTTTAGAAGGGTGTGCGATGCAATCACCTCCTTGAAGTATGATGCGGACTGGGGGCTAATATCGAGGCTGCTGAAACTCCTCCTGCTTTTTACGCTTCCTTCCTCAAACGAGTCTGATAAATTCTACAAACCTCCGCTGTCGCATTTTCAATCTCTGGAAGAAAAGTTTCTGAAACGAACCGAAAAATGGTCGAATATCAGCACTGTGAATCTAGACGAGATTGGCGCCTTTTGGTGGGAACTCCTAAGGTGGCACGCTGCAGATCTACCGAAGGTTGTTGCTCGTGTTGTAAAGACGGTGTGCGGGTGCAAGAAGCGGTTGGGAGCGGTCTGGAATGAGGGGCATCTTATTGCAATCAGCCACTCGATTCTCACCTGGCGTAGCCTTGAGGGGGTGTTAGGGAGTGAGCAACGCGCTGGATCTATCAACTACGTCTCGCTTCTTCGACACATCTGTACAGTTGGAATGAAAACACCTCGAGAAGCACATCAGCAACCACAAGAATACGTAACCTCGAATGCAAACCTGTGGTGGTTGCTGATGCGTTGGTGCACAAATCCTTGTACTCGTCGAAGCATGTTTTTTGCAACGACAAAAGCGATCCAAGCTCTTATGGGGAATAAGGATGAGCGCGAACCTGACATTCTTGCACTGCCTGTGGAAGATTTTGCTGTGATTACCCAAGTCCCGCACAGCATCTCGGTACAGGAGCTGCAAAAGCAACGTACACTCGCGCTATTACTTTCCATTAGGCTCTGGCTAGTGTCGCTTAGCCCACCAGTAACGAAGTTAACTGGTGCTGGGCTAGATGTCGCTGAGATGGTGCTTCAACAGGTGCAAACATATTGGGAAGATTACGATGAGAGTGCAAAAAACCCGAGGTATCTATTTGGGGAAGATTCCTTGTTGATCCTATTGTGTGTTTCTGCAATAAATACGTTGACGGGCGGCATGCAAGCTGCCTGTAGGAATGAGAATAAGAGCCAATGTGTTTTGCGGGATACTCTTGAGCGTTTATTGAGTGAACGGAAAGGATTCGACCCGCTAGTGCAGCTCCTTCGGTACCTGACAAATGGTGCTGGCCGAAGCGAACTTGCCTCTGTATTCGCACATCGTTTTGAAGCGGAATGTGGTATTTCAGCATTAGCAATGGCGGAAAAGTCAGTTCCCAGCCCAGAGACAAGTAACATTTCTGCGCCTTCATTTGTAAGTGAAGAATTTCAAGCTTTGTTAGATCAGCTCAGTCTGTCAAACTATAAAGGATGCGGGGACACATTACTATTCGAACCTGCAGATGCGTCTAGTTTACATTGTGTGTTGCTTATTCTGCTTCAATTGCACGCGGGGGATGTGTTGAAAACGGTTGCCGCCTTCAGAGCGTATCCATTGTCTCAGTGGGAGGCTTACGGGCATTGCGCCGACCTGGCTGCAGGAGTTGTGCAGCGTCTTCTTGAAGCACACCCACACACCGAAGAACTTCTTCGGTGTATGGGTGTGGACATTTACTACCTTTCACTGCTCTGTGCGAGCCATTGGCTGCGGGATCCTGCTAACGCCAAAGGCCTCGCTATTACCTCTGTTGAGAAGTTTATGCACTTTGGACAAGAGGTGTGGGAGAAAATTGTCGCGGACTCCCTTTACGAGCACGTAATGGCAATTTGGCAGCAGCTAGCGGATGAGGAGGGTGGCCTGTCATGCTCATGGGTTGAAGCAGAGGTTTTCCCGGTAAGTCTTTTCTGGGCCTCATGTCTGACGAAAAAATTTGCTTTCTGTTGACGTTGTAGCGCCACTTTTGGGGGATGTACACTGCGCTCGCTACCATAGTCACGTTTTATCATTTCAAGTTGGTTATGATGAAGGGTGTGATATTCTCTAACACGTTTTTTTTTTTTGATCATCATTTTAATGAGAATAAGAAGGTTTTTTTTTGTTGTTGTTTAGCTGCATTTGCATTTTTTGTTGTTGTTGTTGTTCTTCTTGATTCCAATGCTTATTGTTCGTCTCTTTTGCACTTTGCTTCCTTACGGGCCCTGTGTACGAAAATAGAGTGTGGAGGGTGGTGGGGTCGTGGAGAACGAATAAAAGATAGAGAAGACTTCTTGGTCGGTCGAGAGTAACCAAGGGAGTAATGAGCGGCAGCACGGGGGGAACCATGATGCACAGCTCGCAGATCTGGCGTCGTTCGCCGGAGACAAGTCTTACGAAAGAACCTCCTTTAACTGCCTGTGATGATGCGTACAGCGGGATCGAATCACGGGAGAAAGCGGTGCGCATCCTGATGGGGTCCTTGTCGGTGTTGGATTGGGTCCGAAGCCAGTGGTTGCTGGGTCTCTATGTGCTAAGCATTGGGTTGGCGTACTATTTCCCGGCGGCCGAGGAGATTTCCACCAGCGCATGGACGCGTGTTCTTGTCCCCATGTCGTTTATGTTGACTGGGGCGTCGTTTCCGAGTTTCAATAAGAGCACTGCCTCTCGGTTTATTGGACCCTTAATCGCCCTCTGCACTGCGTGCCTCGTCGTCCCCATCATACTTGGCGCAGTCATCTACACTCTGTTTTACGACAAGCGAAGCAACAGCGAGGTACATTACTTGTTTACTGGTTTGATGTGCGTCTTCTGCCTGCCCCCGTCTGCTATTCTCTCTATGACGGCAGTTCGTGTATCACAGGGAAATGAGCTCCTCTCAGAGTATCTCTCAGCTATTGGTGGTGTCTTTGGTGTCGTACTCTCACCACTGCTTATCGTGACGTGTATTTCCTTGTGGCATTTGGCTAAGATTCCAAACGTTACGGAGATAATGTTCTTCCAGGCAATTGTCATTGGGCCGTTTTGCGTTGGTCTTTTATTGCAGAAAGGGTATGTATTGACGTCACGCTATCAAACCGCGGAGGAGGACCGCAACACGGTACGTCTGAGTAGGACAGAGATCGCATGCTCTGAGCTCTATGAAGGCAGTCTTGTATACTGGCGGCGACGTGGAGTTCAAGTGAATTGTCTTGTAATGCTCCTGGTGAGTTACTTCATGTTCAGTACTTTTTTTGCTCAATCCACTACCACAAACCCGCTGACCTGGTGGAATGTGGGCCTGGTTGCTTCTCTGGAAACAGGGATCTTCATTGTGTTGGGCTTGGTGCACTGGCTGTTGGCGTCCATGATGACCGACACGCCAGATGAACGCATCGCATTGTTCTTTTCCCTGATCACAAAATCGGAGATTTTCGCCCTACCAATCATTCTCCAACGCTTTCATGAAAACCGTCAGACAGCCGTCGTACTTTTTCCCTCGCTACTTTACCATCTGATTCAGGTGCTTGCGACTGGTGTGCTCTGCTTTCCGGTTCGGCGGTGGAGGTACCACTACAATTGCCGTCCGGGAACTACGCTTCTTCCGCTGCGACTAAGCAAGCCCACGCGCGCGCCCTCCGTAGGCCGATTGTAGAACTCTTACATCTCTATCATATATACATATATATATATATATATACATATATGTATATTCTTTCCTGCGCACGTGTGTGTCTCAGCTGATGAGACAAGATACCATTTGCGATCGTTGCAATGCATTATGATGATTCGTTCCTCTCCTCCGCTTTTTTTTTTCTCTCTCCCTCCCGATTTTGTCTTGCATTTATCGATCTCATCGGTACTACTACTACTACTACTACTACTACTACTACTACTACTACTACCACAATTGGCGATGATGATAATTATAATCATAATGATAATAGCGTCTTTTTCTGTTGCTGCTCTTGTCGTCGCTATCGCTGCTCGCGTACCGCTTCTGTTGTCCGTGCTTTGCTCTACGTCATTGCGCTCTCCTCTTCCTCTTTGTTTTCTTGCCTGCGTGTTGTGGAGATTAGCGCCAACCCCCCGTTTCGAGCATCGAAATAAAGAAACGCACCACTTTTTTCAAGACGACAACACAACCCCCCACAAAAAAAAAAATAAGAACGGGCAAACACCATACGTGACGGTGGGGGGTTTGGGGGGGGGGGGGGCGGAGGGGAAACTCATACAAGTGCAAAACACAGTCATGCCACATGGAAAGTCGCCTCGTCTTTGGTTAAACGCATTGGTTTTTTACATTTTTTTTCTCTTGACGTTTTTATCTCTGGCGCGTGCGCACGACGATGCACGTGAGGACACTCCTCATGTGCACAAGTGCATACATAACGAAGTTTCCGAAAGATACGATAAAGTTTCACTCACCCGTGAAAGATACCGGAAAGCTTTGGTCGCAAGAGCATCACGGACTCCTCCTCCTCGTGCGAATATACGAATTCACACTATTTTTCTGCCGAATAATTCCTGCAGCTTCCGTCATCAAGAGATTTCATCTCTGGATGGGTCTCCCATGGTGTGCAGTGATGCCGATGTCCTGACATCATGGAAAATCCGCTCAATAGAGTTGATGATGGAGAGATCTTCGAAGTTCCTGCAGAAGGCCCTCCTTGTGGATCCGGTAGATTCCATTGAGATTCCAGAAAATGTGTGCCCCACCATCTCGTATCCCGCAACTGTAGTTCTGGAAAAGGATTTTGTCGTGTTTGTCACAGCGCGACCCAGAGAAGGTTCGGTGAACACAATCGCATGGTCTGCTATCTGCACCAAAGAGGCACGGACGGGAAGGCCCACCGTTGGCCACATCAATTTTTTGTCCTCTGCCATTAAAAAAAGTATCTCTGATTTTGATACGCATGTGGCGATTCACGAGCTCACACATGCCCTCGGATTCAGTAATTTGGCCAAAGTTGCAAAGCCACATATTGGACCAAATGGGGAAACACTACCGGGATCAATTCGAGTAATGCGTCCAGGCCTAGGTAAGGAAGTGACTCTCATCACAACACCAAAGGTGCTGGAGGTGGCACGCCGGCACTTCGGCTGTCCGACACTTGATGGTGTAGAGATTGAAGACGCGGGGGGCACGGGGACGATGAACTCTCACTGGAAGAAACGTATTCTGTTTGATGAGGCGCTTACTGGTGTCTTTACATCTGTGAAGACTTTTTTTTCGTCCTTCACGCTTGCGTTTCTAGAGGACCTCGGGTACTATTCCGCCAATTACAGCATGGCAGAGGATGACTTTCAATGGGGAAGGAATAGAACATGCCGATTTCTCTACAATAAATGCAATGACCAGGACGAGTCTGTCCATGAATTCTGCTTTGGCGAAGCTAAATCATCGGACCTCTGCACATACGATCGATTGGGTATAGGCTTCTGTGATGTGGTAGATCACAAGTATGAAATTCCCTCTCATTATCAGTATTTTGATACTTACCAGCGTGGCGGTGCCTCAGCAGAGATGGACTACTGTCCAGCCGTCATGGCTCATTCGGATGGTAGATGCATTTCAGAGAAAGGTTTTGGTGCCATGAATCTGTTCGGAAATGAGCTGGGGGAACATAGTCGCTGCTTTATGTCCAACATGGTTGCTGGTTTGTTGCCTGCTTTTTCGTTTGGCCCACGGTGCTTCCCGATGACGTGCACGGAGTCCGGGCAGATACTCATACGTGTGCAGGGACAAACGGTTCCGTGTCCAGAATCAGGGGAAGAAGGTGAGGCAGACACCTCCCGTTTGAGGGGTGTACATGGAAGAATAACGTGTCCCGCCTCCAGCAAACTTTGTAACTCAGCTGGCATCAATGGTCTTTCAGAGATACCCCCTTCAACCGCAAGGGTACACAACAAATTGACACTGCCACGGGTAGTACACAGTCCTCTAAATTTCACTCGAGAGTACGCAAGTTCCTGTGAGGAACGTATCAGGTGTGTGGTGAACCTAGACCCCATGTCTTCTGCGTGTCGCCCGTTGATCAGAACAATTCTTGACTGTTTTGGAACGGACTGTGGTTTAGTGATGCGCAGGTGGTTTGACGAAAACAACCTTACGCGGCGGTGCATGAATCTAAAGAGGGTGGCAGAATCTTGCATTGATGGTTGGATGGGGGCTCTAGAGTTGTGTAGTGTGGCATCCGCCGCCCTTGTATGCACGCCGTGGGTTTTCATTACGGTGGCGTTGCTCACGCTGGTTGTGGCGGTTACCGGTTAGTCTACTCGCGTGGTGGCCGCCGTGTTCGTGCGCTTCAGCAGCGCAATAAATAACCCCATTTTTTATTTCTTTTTTAATTTTTTGGTGGTAGTGTTGTTATAATTTTATGGGGGGGGGGAGTGTAAAAACGAAAAAAAAAAAATATATATATATATATATTTTGTTTTCTTTTTTTTTTTTTCCTTTTAAAAAAATGCCTTTCGACTCTGGCGTTTTGTTTTATGAGAGTTCACCTTACAGACTTCCCATAAAATGACAGTATGTGTATTGGTGGTGGTGACAATAATGATAATAGCAGCAACAACAGCAATAACGGTGGTGGTGGTGTGGAGTGGGGGGAGGGGCACCTGTCATTTGTCAGTGAACGAAAACGAAAAGCCCTCCGTTTCCACTGGTCTTTCACTTTGTTTTTTGCTTCTTGGGCTCTTGGCCCCCACCCCATTTCTTCTGGCGGTGTCGCGGGCGCTGTTCTTTTGTCTTGGGGCCGTCGGTCGTATATCTCCAGCACTGCGCGTTGCTGCACGAAAGCGTGGGGGTTCCACCATCGTCTTCTCTCCGCTCTTCACACACACACACATACACATACACATACACGTCTGCGTAGATCGATGCAAATGTGTGTATCGGTGCATATTTGCTCATAATTGTGTTTTTTTTTTTCCTCATCTTCACATTGCGAATTAAGCACCTTTTTCTTCCTTATAAAGCTTCCGCGAAGGTTGTTGCGCTTGTGTTAAAGCGGAGGCACAGACACACATTCCATGGACGTACAAACACTGAGATTTACTGGTCCTGATGTAACAGACGCTGATGTCGCGCATGCTTGTGTGAACTGCTCTGTCAAATGCGTCGAAATTCAAAACTGTGATTCCATTACCGATGTCAGTGCGCTGGCTAGCATCCCAACGCTAGAGCTGGCACACATTCGTGACTGCAAAAGGGTGCGATGTCTTGGTTCTCTTGGGGCAGGCCAAACAAAACTCCGAAAACTTGACCTCAGAGGGACTCCGGTGACCGGCGCGCAAATGCGCGATGTAGATACCGCGCGTGTGGAGCTTGTTCTTGGGGAGCACGAACGTTCTGTGGAAATGCAAAACCCCAAAGAGCAGCTTGTCAAGTCGTCCATTGAAATGATCCGAGAGGTGGCCAGTCAGTTTGAGGCAGAGGAAATCGGAATTGCCTTTAACGGTGGAAAAGACTCAGTCGTCATGATGGACCTTATTCAGTGCGCACTGGGATCCCAACGGATGGCGCAATGCTGTGTTTTTGCCATTGAAATAGATGGTCAGGAGGAGTTCAGTGAGATGATTGCCTTCAGAGATGCATTTGCTCATGCAAAAGGGATTAAGATAGTGAGGGCTAGCGCATCAAAGTCAATGAAGGATGGACTCGCACACATCAAGGAGAAAAGAGGCATCCGTCTTGCCTTTATGGGGACACGCAGCAGCGACACCGTATACCAAACAAAAAGTGTGGAACGCACCACACAAGGGTGGCCCGACATGCTGCGTGCGTGCCCCGTCTTTCACTGGAGCTACGAGGACATATGGGGATACACTCTTTCCTACGGACTCGCGTTCTGCAGTCTATACGCGTCGGGGTACACCTCCATCGGGCTCGCTGATAGCACCGTTCCAAACCCTTTGCTCCGCCGCAGTGACGGGTCATTTCGGCCTGCATGGGAACTTGATGATAGCTCGGCTGAAAGAAAGAATCGTCTCCTACGTGCATATGTTTGATGGATTTGAAGTTATGTTCGTGGAATGTTCTTTTTACTATCCTGCTGAGAAACATGGTAACTAAAAATGTCTGCAGTGGGGTCATGTTATGGTGAACATTTTATGCCTATAATTATTATTCTCTACCTCCTACTTCCCTCTCTTTGTGGGTGGATGGAAATGGTGCAGCGCAGCAGCTGATCTATTTTTTTTTTTATTTACTTCCTTTTGTTTGTTTGTTTGTTAATTATCTTTTCTTATCTGTACTTTTAAATATTTTTTTTTGCCCCCTCCTTCTCTCTTTTTATGTCTCTGTACATGCGTGCGTATACGTGTCTCAGGCTCTAGACTAGAGATGATACGCAGTGGGTTGCCATTCAATCCGATGCGGCGCACGCCGCCTCCGCCCCCATACATTGACACCTTCAACATGATACCTGGTGACTACCTCAATATGGTATCAGCAGATGACCACAAATTCGTCCTCCATCGAGATTGTGCTTGTGTTTCACCGCTAATTCGCAAGTCTCTTGCTGATCATGTTGATCCCGCGTTGCCTGCGGTGCGTATTGAATGGGCTGAAAACGATACAAGCCCGCTTACTATTCACTTCCCCACGGTTTCTGCGAAGCGTCTGGAAGTGGTCATTCAGTACCTGTATTACAAGCATCGCTATGAAGGTGATATTGGAGAAAGACCTCCCTTTCATGTCCCGGTGGACGCCGCACTCGAGGTGATGAAACTCGCCGCGATTCTTGAGTGCTGATCCCGAGTTAATGTGATGAAAGTGTGCCCACCCCCCATCCCACTGTCTTCAAAGTGACTGGATGTGAAAGGGGGATAGCGTGTGTGTGTGTGTGTGTGTGTATTCATGTACAGGTAAAGTAGTCTTGCTGAACCCCGTCGTCTCGTTGTTTCTCTTTTCCCACGTGTTTATATACCGTTTTTAAAAATTTCTTTCTCCGTGTTGATGTGTGCCTGTATTATGATATGATCTTAGTGTCCTTTTTTAGATTCTTTGACAAGGCAATGCTAAAGAAATCGCGGCTTGCAGCAGCACCAGAGCCGCCTCCTGTTTTACAGGTATTGCTGGAAAAGTCGCACATGGTCTGTCTGCGCTCTACTGACGGTCACCTCTTTCTGGTGGATCGTAACTGCGCTATGGTGAGTGGTGTGCTGCGGCAGGCTATGCGAAATAGAGCTAGCGACGGTACCGGAACAGCGACGGGGGACGAGCACATGATGACACACATTGGGAGTGAGAGCTACCAGACATTCACCTTGGACGAGATAGGAAGCGATATGCTGGAGCTGGCGCTGCGGGCAATGTACATGAAGTACAGGTGTGACACTGAGTTAGAGAAGCGCTCGCTAGAGCTGCTGCATACCGCAGAGACGAGACACAAACTGGCAGCCCTAAGCGTGCTTCTAGATATGTAAAAGACAAAGTGGGGGACACACTAAAGAAATGATTGGGGGGGGGGCAGGACGGTTGTGCAAGAGAGGTGGTGATAGGTGGTTGAAGAAGATGTGTGAGAATGTTGAACATATGTTAATTGGGAAGGGGAATGCTCACCGATATGGTGTTGGTAGGGCGTTTCCCTCTCTGTATTTTTTTTTGTGCTCCTACAACCACCGCTTAAACCCTCACCTCTTTGAGTTCTGAGTACCGCGCCGACACATTGACACACACATAAAGACACAGACACTCGTGCACACGGATATGCACTATTATGTGTGAGTATATTTACATAATGCGTGCTTTCATATTTTTTTTTTTTTACTCCCCTCCCCTACTTTATTCTTTCATGTCTTTCTACGCCCCGCAAAGTGAGGGAATGGTGTGTGAAAGGGGAATGAACAGGAGCGGAGACACATATGGCACCGGCACCGATCAGTTCATGGATGAAGAATCACACAGCAGCATAGGCGACGAAAGTGTTTCTACTGCCGAGGATGCGGCGCTCGGATGGATTCCTGGCGAAGATGAGGAAGGGGAAGAACACGTAAATGGTTTCGATGAAGAGATGGAAATGCGAGGGTACATGGTCTCGACATTCACTCGGGCACTTGCCAGCGACATGGAAAATCAACAGCGGCAGGTAACGGGTGCTTCCGAGACGGCAAAGGAGACAACTCAGGTGGAGAAGGGAAAGATCTGCTGCGTCTGTGGGGATGATTCGGTGTACACGTGCCCCGGTTGTGGAGCTCGTACCTGCAGCATCATTTGCGTGCGAGTGCATAAGGAGCGTTTTGCGTGCACCGGGGAGCGTGACATCGCCAAAAAAGTGCCACTGGGCGAGTTCACCGATAGGCAGTTGCAGCGCGACTTTCATTTCCTGGAGGACGTCCGTCGGGTGATCAGCAACTGTGAACGCACCTTTCCAAAGCTCTGGCGCTATACGTTTCGAGCCCTTCCTCCACCACTACATGCCTTGCGGGAGGCGGCGAAGAAGCGGGGTGTTGTTTGCCAGATTACATCTGAGGGAATGAAGAAACGGGACGAAAACACTTCTCGTTACGACCGAAGGACAGAAACGATTACGTGGCATTGTCAGTTCAACTTCCACCATCCTAATTTTACTGTTTCGACGGACTGGGGCAGTGAGCGCCATCGGCTTGGTGACATCGTGACCTACTGTTGGGCCTTCAAGCCCCCATTGCCATGCTTTCACATCAATCGCCAGTATAACCGCGCCTCTAAGTGGATTGAAGCCATGGAAGAGGGTGAAGGTGATGAGGGCCATCAGCAGGAAGAAGAACAGGAAAAACTAGAGCACGAACAAGAAGAGCAACAAGTGCAGGTGGAGCAGCAACAAGAAGGGGAATGGGGTTTTTCCAGGGAAATGGATGTGGGTATTGCCGTAGGTGGTGACTCTTCTGTCTGCATGCCTCTTTTTGTTGAGAATCATCCACATCACCCTCAACAAATGTGGAGCCCTTGTCAGTTGAGCATCCCTGCCTCATCTCCTACGGATCCAAACAAGGAGGCTGTCGCGGCGTTCCTGGGGACGGAGCCCGTCGCCATTCTGGCACACGCAGAGAGGATGGGGCTGCAACAAAAATACTTCCGCTTATCTCCATCCAGTACTCTGAATGAGGCTCTTCGGACACTTTTCTTTATTAGTGAATTTCCCGTCTTTGAGATTGTACACGCAAGCGAGTTGCCAGCGTATCCACTAGTGACGGAGGCCGACAAGGAGGCTATCCGGGAGAGTTTTCGCATGACGCCACGACCTCCGAGGCCAGCGATGAAGCCGCGGCGTACGAAGGCCGATCTTGGCCCTGAGGATGCGGAGCGCTATGCACGGATCCCGTGTCGCTTGTTTCTTGCTGGATGCTGCAGGTTGACAGAGGATCAGTGTCCCTATTGGCACTGTGCATACAGGGACGTCCCAGCGTGTCGTAGTTTTGTCAAATTCGCCTCATGTGAGAAGGGTGATCGCTGCAGCTTTCGCCACGATGATGCAGCTGTCACTGTTGCACGGAAACGGGCGCGAGAAGAGCGCCAGCAGTTACACGGCCGAGGGAGGTTCCGGGGTGAAAATCGTGGGAGACCGTAACGGCACGATGGAAAAAGGGGAATGTTGGGGTCCCTGGTAAAATGGGCTAATCCACGGGTAAATCGAGTCTGTTTTTTTTTTTTTTGTGTGTGTGTGTGTGTTGCGCAGGTTTGCGGTGATGAAGTCAAATAAAGTGCGGCAGGACATTTAAGACCAGAAATGGCGGACTGAAACACGATCAGTTATGCAGATGAAGGCAAGTAATAACGCAAGTGATGACAAGAGCTGCGGTATAAAAAAAAAAGTGGGAGGAAGGGGGAAGAGGTGGGACGCGTCTTCTATAGGGGAAAGTGAGAGTTCAAGCTTTCTGTTATTTATTCTCTCCTCATCCTTTTCTTTTTCTTTGGTCTCTCTTCTTCCCCTCTGCGCTGACCCCGCTGATTCCGTAGCGCCACGTCTAGAGTATCTTTTCAAAAGAGAGCAACTGGATTGTCATTTCTACAGAGAGGCGGCACCCAAGAAGAGGTGATATATATATATATATATATATATAATTTTTGTTTCTGATTGCTTTTGTAAGGCAAAAAGGGCGAGTTGGTGATGCAGGGCGTTGAGGACACATTTCGCACCATCTACGGTGCGCTAACGGATGCGGTAAAATTCTTCTGCACTGGTGTTGCGCCAAACGGAGTCCCGCTCACGCAGCAACAGGCTGTTGACGTGTTAGATGTCTATGATACTTTCCTTGCTGGCAGGGAGGCAGACGTAAGCACACAGGTGCATCTTGTCTCCCTCTCTTTCGAATCTGGGTTCATCGGTTTTCTTGCAGACACTCTTTCCAAACCGTTTGAGCACGTCCACGAGTTTGACGCTCAGGTACCACAGCCGTTTCTCGCGCTTCGGATGAAGGCGCTCAAAACCATCCAGCAACTTCTTACCCTTTGTGGTGATCTTGGGGAGCTGTGGAGCACCCGATGCTTCCGATTCGTGATGGAGGAGGAACTGCTCCCGAAGCTTTTGCAGACGCTGTCACTGTCCCCTCATGAGACGCTGCGTTCGGGAGTGACAGAGGCACTCTTCATTTTTGTATTGCGCATTCGTGATGGGTCTACCGGTTTAGTGGCATGCTCTGGCATCAACGTAGTTTGTCGCTCTCTACTTGGCGACAAGAGTGACGCCGTTCGTAGCCTCTGTGCAAGTCTTCTTCGAGAGGTGGTGAACACGCACGCTGGCGAATTTATCAACCCAAGCACCATCGCTGTGATCATGAAGGGATTAGGTGACTCCTCTGAAGTTGTGCGGGCACTTTCTGCGGAGATAATCGACTACACCATGCGCTTCTGTCCGAGCAACATGTCGTATGTTTTGCAGGACTCCCAAAATCCGTTTGTGCATCCATTGCAGCACATCTTTGAGCAGGATCCAAGTGTGGAGGTGGTGGAGTCAGCTGCACATCTTCTGGAGACATGTTGTGAGATGGCGACTTCGGTGCGTATCTACTCATTCTTTGTATCGTGGATGTCAGTAAATTTTGTCAAGACGCTGCTGCAGCGGCTACGCGAAGGAGGCAACGCCAGTGTTGCCTGCGCACGAAGTCTTCGCCTGCTAATACAACACACGCCCGCCTCGTATGAGCTGCCGCAGCGGATCCTGCGGGATCACGAGCTGCTGGCAATTCTGCTGAAGGGAATTGTGGATGCGGGTCGCGGTCGCACCACTGCGGGGGAGGATTACACTGCGTTCCAGATCAAGAGTGTGGAACTGGCACTGGCTCTCGCCATTATTTTGAGTCAAGCAGCGGCGTACCGTGAACACTTGGCAGAGGAGCTACGGGGATTCCCCCAATGGGCAGCAGCCATCAAGAATGCTGCTCTTTCACTTCTTGATGCAGCCTCTCTTGACTACTTTACTGGTATTGAGCTGGTAGACATCACTGGATTTCATCTCAATGCTCTTCATGGTGTCGAGTGGTGTGAAGACGATGCACCGTCGCGTGCGTACGTGTGTCATCTCTTCCAGGTGCAAGTGAGTCGTCTTGGCGAGAAGCGGAATTCTGTGAATCATGATTACGCTGTGCCTATCGTGATGGAGGCGGACATGCAAGACAAGGAGCAACAGCGGAGGAAGGTGCGTCTTACGTTTATGGTGTTGGTGTTGGCCATCAGCACCACTTTTCCTGTTGGCAGCCAGGCTGCAGTGGAGGTCACAAACCATGACGCGCCGCATGTGTCACAGTCGCGTGCAATGCGTCGTCTCATCCCGAGATTTTCAAGCTGTTCACAGACATGCAGCAGGCAACCCGAGGAACTCCTCAGATGTACGAGCGGCTCTAGCCCGTCCTGCGTGGCAAGAATTCGCCCTGATATGGGTACAGAGGATGAGAGAGAGGCGGTAGCTATTGCATATGACAAGTTTGATTCGGCCATGTCTCTCGTGATGAAGTACACGCAACACTATAGTCCCAGGAGACCAAAGGACGACACTGTGGAGACTGATGATGGCTACCTTGTGCGAATGTCGCGTCTGAAAAACCCGTGGCATGCCATTATTGAGAATCAAAGGCTAAAGACGTGGCAGCTCAGTGATCTAAAGATGAACGATCTTTTCTACTTCTCTCTGCCGTTTGAAAACATTGGACCAAAGGCAATAGATGCAGTGGCACACAAGGCCCGCAGGCACATGTTGTACGTCAAGAGGCAAATAGCTACAACACCACAGGGCAGCAAGGGCCGGCGGTGGTTTTTGTACGATATGATGAAGAATATAATGCCCAAGGTGCAGCTGCTCCTTTCGGATCTAAAGGCACTTCTGAATGGCCGCGACGGGGATGCTATTCGCTTCCCTATCTTTTTGTTCCGTGAGAAGGAACTGCATTTCGGTGAGCGTGCCCTGCATCCTGGAAATCTTCTAGATGTTATTGATCAGATTCGTTTTTACTTCTTGCAAGGCGTCGAGAAAACACTCGGGGTCGACAGCGCACGGCTGCAGCAGCTCGCCCAAGAGTTGGATAGTATCGACAAGGGCGCTGGTGCAGGTGGCTCAAAGCGTCACTGCGGTGAGGAAGAAGAGGACGGTTATGGGCACGGGACAATCAGCTCCGAGTCGGAGGCGGATGATTAGGGTACGGTATGCGATTGCTGTCCCCATTTGTCACTTTTATGTGTATCTCCCCTTTATAGCACACATGCACGCTAATTACCTTTTTTCTATCAAGTCTTATTGCCATTATCGCTGTTATGTTATTCTTGTTGCTGTGGTTGTAGCCTTTGTTGTAGTCGTTTTTTTTTTTTTTGTGTGTGTGTGTATGTATGTGTGTGAAGTAGTTTCTTATATCTCCTGAGCATTCCACAGTTATTGGGTCTGTCCGTTTATTCTGTTTTTCGTGATTTCTCTTCTTTGTTTCTCACCTACTTTTTTTATTTTTCCCATCGCTTCATTATGTATGGTGTGCCACATGTTGTGGCGTCTCTGCATATATGACATCCGTGGTGCCACAAATGAAGGAAAAGGGGGACGGTTGGAGTAGCGGTGGTTGTGCGGGGCTCATTAATCTCGGTGGATTGATATTCTTTACAGACCAGAGGGGAAATGGAGGCGGGGACGGGGACAACATCGGAGGACGGTGAAGTGGAGGTGCTGCAGGATCCTTCGGAATACGCAAGGGCATTTCACAAGGAAAAGGGTGCCCGTTGGGTGCGCGGTCTAACCCCGGTGGAGGCAGGCATGCAGCAACAGAAGCAACAACGAGAACAAGAAGGAAGATGGGGGTGGATGGGAGCTGCGTCGGAAGAGTCTTTATTCCAAGACAATATGAAATACTGGAAAGGGCCATGGTTAAGCGTGCCGATCCTCTTCGGGGTGCTGTATTTTGCGACACTCATTGGTATTGGTGTTTTTGAAGGCGCTGGTGATGGTGTTATTGATTTTAAGTGGCATTCTCTTGACTACCCGGTGGATGAAGAAGATATTTTGTTGTATGCCATTAAGCAGCGTGAGGATGGATTCATGGACTACATTTATAGGGTAAAACACCTTTGGGTGGCGCCATTTATCGCAGCGTTATTTAGTTTGACGCTCTCATGGTCTATTGGAACTGCTGCACGCCATTTCTTGGCGCTCTGCGGTGTGGGCCTCTCTTTGCTCTCTCTCATGGCGACCATTGGTCAGTTTGTCTTGTTGTCGAAAGCCTGCGATATGTCACCGATTAGCGGAAAAGAGGAGTGTAGCATTGCATTTGTTCTGTATTGGACACTGAGCCTCACTCGCATGGGGTTTCCTCTCTTTGCTGTGTGGTGCGTATCTCCCGTGTTGGACGTGGTGCGGAAGTCCGGTATCTTGTGGAGATTTCTGTTAGCGCTCCCTGTTCTTTTCTTTATTTCTGATGTTGCGTTGGCGCTACAGTGGGTATCAGCACCTACAGACAGGAATAACGGGAAATTCCATCAATGGTATGTCTGCGTGCTGTTTGGAGCCTGGGGTCCACTGCTGCTCTCGTGCGTCAGACAAAGACGATTTCGGGTGGTATTTGTACCAAAGCAGCATCAAGACTAGGTTATTCGAAAGGTCTGTGCACCAAGAATTGAGGATCATCAAGCAAGCTGTTCCCAGTGTGGTAGCAAGCAGTAATATAAAAACCACAGTTGACTCCTTGTGGTGAGTTGTATGAAGCAGAGTTTTGTCGGTTCTTTTTTTTTTTTCTTTCTCTTGTTCACTGGCGTCTGCGGCGTTATTGTCACTTTCCTGCCAACTATTCTTGTCTTTTTATCTTTTCTCTTCTTTCCTTTGCTTTTGTCTTGCCACTCGTGGATGGGTAGGGTGGGGGGGAAAAGAGGAAAATGGCAGTTCGTCTTTTACCCTCTCTGTGCTCTAGTATGTCGCTCCATTTGCTGGACTGCTCTTCCTGTGCCATTCTGCATGCACTGCAGCAGAAACATGCCGTGCTCAGCTGCAATGCTGTCGCGGGCTTCACAGTGGATGTTATAATGGGTGCCTTTGTTATTGGAGGGGCAACGGAGGCTCTTGTGCCTTTCCCCCTCCTGCGGGCCCTGGACAAGTCGTTTGGGTCGTCGTCTTCAGGAGAGACGGACGCACAGCGGTGGGAAGGTTGGAAGTCCCTCTTGGAGGATAATCGGCTGGTGATCCTAACGGAACCGTGTGACGTGCCTCAGCTTATGAAGGAATTCCCAGGGTGCAAGAAACTCTGCATGTGTGTGCCGTCGGGGCCGCTAGCCGCGCGGATGCTCTTTAAGCAGCAATACTTGGAGACATTTTATGCGGAGAATTTAAACCCTGCGCTGGATGCACTGGCATCCGCAGACGGGTATAGTTGGACGGCATGGTTGCGCTCGTCGCTCACATGTCGTTATGAGGGTCTTTATGTGCCGGCGGTGCGCGTGGCGGAGACCGCGGCGTGTCTGTTGAGCTCCGTTTCAAGTGACCATAACGGCAGCAGTATTGGTGGCTTCTGCTGTGAGCGTGTGGTGTGCGAGGAGGGTATTCCGGGGTTAACGCCGCGGTGGCTGGAGACGGTAATGAAGACGATGTCCTCCTGCGGTGTGCCGTTGGGTCGCGTGACGCTCGCATTTTGTTCTGATGAGAGCGGTGCTGGTCACCGCCTCTCGAAGGCTGTAGAAATCGGGGTTGGCAGTCTGGCGGTGTCAACCATCCCTGAACCGCTCTTTTCCCACGCAGGCGAGCTGCTGGGTGTTGAAGGCGTGCTGACCTTCGCGTCCGGTTGGAACGACGCGGCCGGCGGATCTGATGTTGCAGAGTATTTGGCGCAAGCCGGTGACTGCATCGAGTACTGTGAAACTCTTCGGCTGAAGTGGGAGGCGTGGATGCAGAAACACAAGTGAGAGGCGGGTTTTGCTCCCCGTGGCAGGTGATCCATGCAGTCTTGCTTGTACGTATGTGTGTGTATAGGCTCTGTTCACATTAAATACGCACACAAACACACGTGTATGGCGCCCAGTCAGATGTTACCAACGTCACTGTCATAACACGTCTCTTTTCACACGTTTCTCCCCACCTTCCTTTTTCCTAATTCTGTGCATGCATGTACCCCAAGTGTATCTACCCTTTTTTTTTTCTTCTTCTTTCCTCTTCCTTCTTTGTTTCGTTCGTGTGAAAACATGTGTGCGTACATTCCCTGTGTTCTTTTTAGTTGGCCTTACGATGTTTGCAAAGAAACGCTCTGCAGTCCGCCAGGTGCGGGGAAACCAGACGAAACGCAGTTGTGGTGTCACGCGCACTGACATTGGTTGTGGTGCCGTGGGCTGCCCACTGTGTGTGGCCACTGCCAATTCTGGCGGTTGTGCCGCCTCTATTCTCCCTACAGCCCCTATTATGATTCCAGACACGAACATTGTGCTTCACAACATGAATGCCCTTGAAGATTCCCGTGTGCAAAATATTGTCTTTCTCTCAACTGTCATGTTGGAAGTGCAGAACCGCAATAAGGCCATCTACGAGCGGATGCAACGCCTACTAGGTGAGGAGAGGAAACAGTGTTATGTATTCTCCAATGACCATCACGAGCAAACGCACTGCATAGGGGAACGAGACGAGACCCAGAATGACTTTAATGATCGATGCATTCGTGTGGCTGCTCGATGGTACGGGCAGCATCTCGGTGCCGCTTTCCAGGCTGAAGCACCACGTGTTGTTCTTGTTTCACATGACAAGCTTCTGCGACAAACGTTTAATGCTGTTACAGAGGACATTGCTTCACCGAACCTTTCCTGCATCACCCTACGAGATTTCTTAGAGCAGACTGTCGCCACTGGATCAGACTTGCTGGAAAAAATTCAGTACGAACACCCAGCGGGCATGAAGGAGTCTCCAACAACAGGCAGTTTATTCACGCCACATCTCGCAGCCAATGCCCTGGAGATGGGCATTCAGAGCGGCATGTATCTTCGCGGTAAACTACGGGTAAGTGAGACAAACTGCTTCTTTGGTGAGATACGCGGGAAATGGGAGGGTCATTCCTTTGCACGGGTTTTACTGCCCGGGCGCTCAAGTCTCAATCGCGCCATTCATGGTGATATTGTGGCGGTCGAGTTGTTGCCACCATCATCGTGGCGCGGTCAGAGAGGTGTACCATCGCCTGCGCAGGGCAATGACAAGGACGATAACGAAATTAACAATAAAAGTGATAATTGTGGTAGTGATCCCAATGCCATGACAGAGGAAACGGCTCTTTCACTTGGCTACACGCCGGTTGGTCGAGTGGTTGGCATCACAAGCATGCAACGGAGACCGTTCTGTGGTAGCATAGCAGTGGAAGAAATAAAGCGACTCACCACATCATCTGGGGTGGTATCTGGTGGTGTCACCGTTCTGTTTCAGCCAAAAGACAATCGCATCCCACGCATCCGCATCACCACGAAACATTTGGAGGATCTCAAGGATAAACGATTGAGTGTCATCATTGATGACTGGCCCGAGTTCAGCAGCTTTCCAGTGGGCCACTACATTGAGGTACTTGGCATCATTGGTGAAAAGGACACCGAGGCAAAGGTGATTCTGCTTGAGAACGACATTCCGCACTATGATTTTAGTGAGGCTGTGTACGACTGTTTGCCTAAAGGGGAATGGCGGGTCTCGCAAGACGAGCTTGAGCGTCGCTTGGATTTACGTGACTTGTGCGTCGTCTCAGTTGATCCACTCGGTTGCCGTGACATTGATGACGCGCTCCATTGCCGTGTGGTGAACGGCAACCACCTAGAGGTTGGTGTTCATATCGCCGATGTCACGTTTTTCATGCATGAAAAGACCGCCATGGATGATGAGGCCGCCAAGCGTAGCACGAGTGTGTACCTTGTGGATAGACGAATTAATATGTTACCGCAGCTTCTCACGGAAAACCTTTGCTCCATTGTTGCCAATGAGGATCGCTACGCCTTCTCCATCATGTGGGAGTTCGATGAGGCTTTTAATGTTGTACGTGAGTACTTTGGAAAGACGGTTATTTGTTCCCGTGCCGCATTATACTATGGTGATGCACAACGAATGATTGATGACCCCGCAGAGACGAGTGAAATTGCTGTATCGCTCCGTCATTTGATGCAAATTAGCCGACATCTCAAAAATGTGAGGGAAAAGGACGGTGCACTTTTCCTCGCTTCGCAGGAGTTTAAGTTTAAGGTGGATAACAACCACGTCAACCCTACTGATATGCAAGTGTATCAAACGTTTGAGGCTAACTCCATGATTGAGGAGTGGATGCTTTTTGCCAATGCAGCGGCAGCACGGCGAGTATACATGACTTACCCGCGCTGGACGCTCCTACGTCGCCACGAAGCACCCGCGGAGAACGCCTTTGACGCGCTAAATGAGGCACTGGAACGTAAAATTGGTGTGCGTCTTGACGATGCGACGTCACTTGCGCTGAACGAATCACTCAGCAAGTGTATTGACCCAGAGGATGCGTACTTTAACAATCTCATTCGCATTCTCGTCACGCGATGCCTGCGTCAGGCTCAGTACTTCTCCAGCAGCGAAGTTTCCCAAGATGAGTTTCGCCATTTTGGTCTTGCGATGCCCATCTACACTCACTTTACTTCTCCAATTCGTCGCTATGCTGATGTCATCGTTCACCGGCAGCTTGCAGCTGCTATAGGTATCATGGATGTCAGTGAAACACACATGGACTCTGCGAAGATGGAGATGTTAGCGGCGAATATTAATTACCGTCACGAGCAGGCGCAGAAGGCTGGTCGTGATTCACAAAACCTCTTCACAGGTTTTTATCTGCGCAATTTCGCCAACCAGGCTGTACCATCAGAAGACGGGTATGTGGTGAAGCTGTCCGAGACGCACGTATTTGTACTTGTCCCGAAGTATGGGCAGGAGGGGAAGATCCCGAAGGATCGTCTGAAGTGCGTGCCTGCTCTGCTTGATAAGGTTCGTGTTGGTATTGAGGTGCAACAGCGGGGGGACCTGCTTCGGACAACGCTCACTTTTTCGCTCCTTGGGTTGATGAGGGAAGGGGGAGATGGCGATGTCGATGACGAGCACCTCGTCGGTGCGGATGAAGAGACAGGAGGTGCAACTTGTGAAGCCATGAAAGAAGAGGAGGAGGAGAAGGGGGAGGAACCGGCCTCCAAGAAGCTGCGGGTGACGAGGAGCTAAGAGCAGTGACGATAACGGTACTGCTTCCGTTTTTTTTTTTTTGGTGAGAAGGGTCGTCTTTTCTTTTCTGCTTTTCACGTTTCTTTGGCGCATGGCACAACGATTGAAGCGGAAAAGAAATGCTGCACTCAGGCATCTCTGACTCACTTTAGAAAAGGAAGGCAAGGGAATCCCCCACCACCACCACCACCACCACCCTGCTGGTGTTGTTGTATCTGAGAGGAGGAGCTGTTGCAATGATTCTTCTGTTTTTGCTCCTTTGGCTCGTTTTCTCTTGCACGTACCTGTACGTAATTTGCGCTGCCATCACACACACCACCACCAATCCAACGCAATTATGACACAAGGAGTGTAGCGGCAGGTGTAGCATAGATAGTTTACATTTTATTTAGCCTGGAATGAATGCAAGATTGCGCCGCCTATTTTGGCGCATGACGTCTCCGCTCGTGGCCACGCGCCTGACGAAGGAGGAGTTGTGCCTGTCGATGGCCGCCGTCGCTCGCTTGGGTCTGCGACATGAGGAAATAGCCGATGTTCAGTCTGATGCCATTGCAACACGGGCGCAACGTCTCAGTCAGCTTTGCATCCCAACAGAGCTTGGGATGCTTGCTAATGGTGCCGCCGCGCTCTTCTGCAGGCGAATCGATTTGGCTGATGCACTTATCAGCGGATTATACACGGCGATCCATAAGGGTCTCCCGACTCGCATCAGTCACGTGACGACGGTTCTCTCCTATACGGCGGGGCTGGGTGAGTACCGCTGCGAAACCGCGCGGGCGCTTCTAATTTCTTCCCCGGGCCTGCTGCACAAGAATGATTCGACGGACGTTTTAGAACCCTTTCTGCGGCACGTACATACACATCTTACAGGGGAAGAGTTCTGTGCAGTGGTAGACGAACTGCAGAAGAGGGCGAGTAAAGATCAGTCTAAGTGCATTGATGCCACAGTCAGTACTTTGAAACTGCGAGAGAAGGAAGCGAGAGAAGTAGTGCCAAGGGTGGAGAAGGATGGTCATAATGATGATGATGATGATGGTAATGAAAGCCGACTCTGGACCGCGTTGCGCGCAAGAGAGTGGATGTCGAAGTGGGTCCGAAATGATGTTGCGTGGACGCCATCGGATGCGGTGCAGTCGTTGGAACTCTACTCGCATTTCGGTGTACACGACGTTGTCTTGCTCGAGCGCATTCAAGACGTTGTAGTGTCAGTTGTGCCCGTGGCTACCAAAGGGCATATGGACAAGATGCGCAAGATTGTTCTAGCTTATTCCCACCTCTTTCCTCGGGTTCGCGAGGTGCTCAGCCGTGCGATTGATGAGCCTACGCAATCTAGTGGTGAGGACAGTGGTAGTAACCTCTCTTGCGTCTCTTCAGTGGCGAGGACTTTCAGAACAACGCAGGCATATGAAAGGTTACTTTTGGGACGAAGGGTGCCGGAGGAATGGATGTTTGAGTTAATGCAGGAGCAGGATGGAACGGCATCAGTAGACATGGCAGCGCAGGCTGCTTGCATCTTTGCCGAAAGGGGAGAAATTCCAGAGGGTATAATTGTGCAAATCTCTACACAACTGGATGATCTTTCCCCGCATGGGATCGCTGCTTTTTTCAGGGCAATGTGGCGTGACTCATTGGGAGTTTTACTACCTCATGCCGAGGCTGTCGTTCGTTTGTTTGCTTTAAAGGGAGTGCGGGAGGCAACGGTGGAAACGCTGTTGCAGGTGTGTGCCACGTTCGCGCTACCTATTCCACGTGGTGCGCCGGTTGAGAACTACACACTTCTAAAGGAGGGTCAAAGTGGTACTCTGCGTGAGAATCTCATCACGCGGCTACTTTCTGTCGTGCAAGACTCCAGCATGATTTCGCATCTGTGCGAAGTAGTGAAGGCAACGTGCGCCATTGATAAAGAGGATGAAGTGGTGCAGCTCGTGTGTCTCAGAGTATCTGCGAGAAAGAATCTCACTACAGATGATGCACTGGCGCTTTTCAACATGCTGTGCTGTCGCTCATACGTCTATGAACCTCTCCTTGACATAATGGAACCCCTTCTTAGTGCATCTGTGGAATTAGTGATTGCTCAGATAAAGGAGGGCTCTGAGGTTCCTACTGCGGAGGCGCGGCGTGTGGCCGCATTCGCCTCGCTTCAGGCAGATTTTGACGCTCCGGAGTTTGACACCATTGCATCCATGTTGTTGCATGCCCTTCAACAGTACATGGATCACACGCCAGTGGAGGTTCTTCCTGCTGCAGGCTTGCTTTCTCTGAGGTGCAGACGCAAGACCCTCATTTCTTCGGTGTTAGACAGGGTGTACGAGAAGGTGCACGAGCTCTCCGATGAGGGTGTTGGTGAGTTTGCGCGGCTGCTCACACAAGTGGGCAGTAGTGCATCCAAGGAACTTGTAGCTAAGTTCCTTACTGTTGTGACTAGCCGATTAGCGCAACAGCATGCACTAGCACCTGATGCTGTAGGTTTGGCAGTTGTGGCACACTGGCGATGTGCTGACGCGGGAGATGTCGTTGATGAGCTGGTTTATGACTACCTGCTGGAATGGATGGGAGCGCTGAGTTCTGGGGTGTACACTGCTCTCTGTTGCACGGTGCACCTGGCACCTAGTGCAGAGTCACTGATGCATGGGCTCCTCGACGATCTTCCGCGTCGGCTGGATTTGCTCAGCACAGGTGAAATAGTTCAAGCCATATTTGGTCTCGGCGAGGTCGCAGGGATAGGTCAGCGACTTTCACACCAGCTTGTTGCGGAGAAATGCTCAGACTATGTGATTGACCACTCGCATGAGTTTTGGAGCGGGAAAGACATTGCTCGTCTCCTCTATGGCTTCTCGCGCATGCATTGTACAAAGCGGAGTTTGTACAATGTGTTTGCGACACGACTTTCTCTACGACCCATCCTTGTGCCTATGGATCAGGAGGCCATTAGTCTTGTTGTTGGTGCCTTTGGTCGTAGCAAATACCTTGACAAAAAGCTGTTCGACGCCCTCTCTCGTCGGATTTTGGAGCAGTCGAAGGAAATGCAGGCACCCGATTTGTTGCTTACGATCAGCGGCTTTAGCCGTGTAATGCTTTTAAACACTCAATTATACCACGAACTTGGCTGCCGGGCTGCGGAAAGGGTGAATGATTTTCCACTTGAATCACAATGCAGTATGCTGGCGTCTTTTGGCTCGTTGGGTATTGAGCATGACAAACTCGCGACGAAAATGCTTGATAGTATTGTGGAGAAAATACCGCAGCTGGAATGCGCCAATCGGGCTGTGGATGTTATTGTCTCTCTCTGGCAAATGAATTATGAGGTGCAAGGGGATGCACGTGTAGCGCGACTAGCAGATTGGGTGATTGAGAAATCAGAAGAGCTTACAGATGGGTCTATTGGGAAGCTATGTGCTGTTCTGAACGACACAAACTGGCGCCATGTTCCACTTGCAAAGGCGATTGCTGATCAGTCGACTCGTCTGCATGTGCAGCAGCGTATCTCGGCGGTTTGCTGCAGGGCTGTTTTGGACACGCTGGGCAGCTTCATGATCCACCACCAAGGGGCGCGCGAAAACCTTTCGTCTCTCGGAAGGAGCGTCAGCAAAGAGAGAATTCAGCTCTCAGAAGAGGAGGAGCAGCAGGTGCAACTGTTACTGAAACGCTAAAATGAAGAGAAAAAGAGTGGAGGTGCATTTTTTCCCGTTTTTTTTTTTTTTCTTTCCTTCCTCGCCGCCGCTTTCCCTCCTCCTCTCCCCATCCCCTTTACATATTTACAGAGAATAGGAATAACATGGGAGCAAGGAAATAAAAACAACAAGGCTTACAAGAGTGTCTGTCTGTCGGCTTCACACTGTCTGTGTTCCCCCATTCCTCCACCACCCGTCTTGGCAGACTGCTGCCGCTCCCTCTCGTCACCCGCTTTGCGCGTGCGTATCGGTGGGGAAAGGACCGGGCCTTGGTTGTACTCGGAGTCACGTCTCCGGTGTGGTATAGTGGCTAGAACAAGCGGCTCTCACCCGCTAGACCCGGGTTCGATCCCCGGCATCGGAATATTTTCGGACTCCGGAAATTGTTTTCCAATTTTTTTTTCTCCGGTTTGGAAAAGGTGGGGGGAGTAAGCGACTGAGGCAGCACCATTTTTTTTTTTTTTTCCTTCTTATGATCTCTTCTATGTGTATGCGTGCAGGCGCATACACCAGCGACCAAATGATATTATATATATATATATATATATATATATATAATGTTTGCGCTTGCGCATTTTTTTACAATTCTTTTTTTTTTTTTGTGGTGGGGGTTTGGTGAGGGGAAGGGTGGACGCGCAACGACAACAACTTTTGGCAATCAGGTGAGGATGCAAGAAAGACGGCACCGCATTCTTGATTCCGTCATGGACGCAATTGGGCTGACGCCATGTATACGCCTAAATCGTTTGCCCCAGAAACATGGCTTGCGTTGCGAAGTGGTTGCAAAGTGCGAGTTCCTCAACCCAGGTGGCAGTGTGAAGGACCGCATTGCCAAGCAGATGGTTCTTGATGCTGAAGCGAGCGGGCGCTTGCACCCCAGTGATACTCTTATCGAGGCAAGTAGTGGAAACACAGGTATTGGACTTAGCATGGTGGCTGCAGTCAGAGGCTATGGCATGATCATCACAATGCCGAAAAAAATGTCACATGAAAAAGAAATGACGCTCCGGGCCCTAGGCGCCGAGGTGATACGCACAGAGACGTCGCTTCCGTGGGATCACCCAGAGAGCCTCATTGGTGTGGCGCGTCGACTTGAGAAAGAAAAAGGTTATGTGTTTTTGGATCAGTACAAGAACCCAGGTAACCCAAAATCCCATTACGAGAGCACGGCGCAAGAGATCTATGACCAGTGTGGTGGAAAAATCGACATGGTGATAGTCGGCGCGGGAACAGGAGGCACGATCTCTGGTGTGGGGAAACGGCTGAAGGAGCTTCTGCCCAATGTCACCATTGTCGGTGTAGACCCGTTTGGGAGCGTATTGGCTGATCCCTCCGCTCCTACAGAAAATACGGGACCCTATTTGGTTGAGGGCATTGGTTATGACTTTGTGCCGGATGTGTGTGATAGGCAGTACGTGGACAAGTGGGTTAAGTGTGGCGACAAAGAAAGTTTTGAGCTGGCCTCTGAAATTCATCAGGATGAGGGACTACTTGTCGGTGGCAGCAGTGGATCTGCCATGTGGGGTGTACTGCGTGCAGCGCAACATCTTGGCTCTGATCAGCGCTGTGTGGTGATATTCCCCGACAGTATTCGCAATTACATGACCAAATTCCCAGATAAGAACTGGTTGATTGAAAAAGGTCTTAAAAATGGTGTCGTGACGCGCCCAACGTACGAAGCACTGGAGGCGCAATTGGCAGAAGCAAAGCAAAAACTAGCCAAATACGAAGCGGAGGGTGTTTCTTGCAAAGGCATGAACGAAGACAAAAACACAAATTAATCACTGGTCACGCAAAATAGCAGATATTTTCGTTAGGCAAAAGAATGAGGGAAAAGAAAAAAGGAACTAGGTTCGGAAGAACAAAGCATGTGGGAAAGAAAGAAAAATAATCGAAGCAGATGCTAGTGCTGGCCATGGAACAAAAAAATAAATAAATAAATAACTGTGTTGTACTGCACATGAATGGATATGATAATACCACCAAATAAATTAATGCCAATTGAGGGAGGGAAGGGAGAAGAGAAGTGACTGGGTTTGTAGGTAGGACATATTAGATGATGAAGCTCAAAGAGTATTTTTTCAAGGCAAGTATAACGGAAAGCTTTTTTGTTTCTTTCTATAAACATACAAAAAAAGGGGGGAGAGGGATTTCGCTCTTTTTTTTTTTGCTGACTCTCTCTCTCTCTATGTTTCTTCATTATTTTGAAAAGGGAACAGAGAGGAAATGCACTGATGCTTCTGGTATATGACTCTCTGCCAGAAAAGTTATTAAATAAGGCTATCCTATCTCGCCAATCTTCTTTCTTCTCGTGTACAAGGTATGTGTGATACCCCTTCTTGTCAAAAGTTGTGTTGGGACTTCCAAGTTTTGGATTCAAGTTTTCAGTTTCTGTATCTGTTTTTCTTCTTTCTTTTTTTTTTTTTGTATTCTTTTGTTGGTTGCGTGTATTCTCCGTGTGTGAGAGGAAAAATGGACAAAGATGAAAAGACGCGATATGACCGTCAGGTGCGACTCTGGGGCAAGGCCACGCAAGAGCAACTTCGATTGACGGAAGTGCATGTGAGTGGGATAACGTCGGTCATCTCGGAAGTGATCAAAAACTTGGTCTTGGCCGGAGTACACTCGGTTGTCTTGAAGGATGCAGCCACCCCTGACGCCAAAGACCTCAAGGCCAACTTTCTTCTTCAGGGTTGTGATACTGGCGAGAGAAAAGGTGACGCCTGCGTTCGCCGACTTCAATCACTGAACCCTTACGTTACGGTGGCTGTAAAGAATGAGGGTGGCGGTGAGGCGGCTCTCTCGTCAGGTATGTCGTTTAGGGTTAGGGTTAGCAGCATCCGAAGCGTTGCTGACGCCTTTAGGGAGATTTGCAATTTGCAAAACACACACACGGATTTGTTTATTCTTGTGGCGGATCTCGGTCGCCTGATGCTGATGCTCCTCCTCTCAAAAAGGCAGGCGATATCATACGAAGAGCAGCTCGAACTGTTGCTATCAAAAAACACTGCATTGAGGCCTGCGTCGTTTCAGCGATCGTTATTGCTTATGAGAATGGCCGAATGCCCAGAAGATGCTCCATTCTTTGAGCGACTTTGCTTCGCAAAAGATGTTGCAGAACAGTATGAACTATGGCAACTATGCCATGAGGATTTTGAACGTGCTGCGAGCATGTCTCCTGTGCATTTTTCTGGAACCGCGATTGAGGCGACTATGGCTGGAGGGGTGCTAGCCCAGCTTATCATTGCCGCAGTTGGTTCTGCAAACGTTGGACTACAGGATGGTGACTACTCATGGGCTGTCTGCGATACAAGCAGCAGCACGGATGTGCAGGTGGGGCATCTACACGTTCCGTAGGTTGCATCCCTTGAATATATTTGATAACACCTAAACAACATAGAAGGCACGAAAAAGAAAAAAAAAATAGTTTCGGTTATTGAAAGGTCTCCAAAACCTACAGAAAAAAAGTTCGCCAAAATGTTCTCCATTTAATCGTTACTTACCCCAAATGCATCTTAATTTTTCCTCTACTTTAGAAGTAAAACGCGTGGGCCTCTATCTTAAGCATATTTCACTGTATCTGAGGATCAACGCAGTGGTGCACATTCCTCTTGTGTGTAGCATCAGTGAGCACAACAGAAGAAAAAACTTCGTGGATCGCGCTTGTCTTGTATATCAGGGGATGCACTTAGCACGTTAACAAGCGAATGAAATGGACGTTCAGCTGACGTCATCGGCACACAAATATATGGTATGCGGGCTGCAGTCCGTAACGCCAAGAGAAGTAGACTAAGAACAGTCTGAGGATATACTGTAAAGAACATAGAATTGCGTTCAAGACGAAACTCGGAGTCAAGTATGAAGTAAACGACCGTACTGCCGCTGATTATAACGCTGCTGTGCGGCGCCAGCGTGTGCCTCTCCGCCGCCGCCGAAGCAGCAGCAGCCGAACAAACGGAGAGCAGGCAATGGGAGCCGCTGCGCATCCACGTGTCCACGAGGGATCTGGAGGACCCTGCGAGGTACTGCAATGAGACTGGCGTGGACCGCCCCGACTTCAATGGGAGAACCTTCACGTGCCATGAGTACAACGTCCTGACAGATGAACGGAGGATAGCGATCCTGCAGGAAGTTATCCCCGCAGCTGTGAAGCTGCACACCGACCGCCTCCTCGTGCAGCGCGTCAGTGGCCTGTTGCAGGTGCCGCAGTTCGCCGAAAGTAGTCCTTGCACGCATTTCACGGTGCCGGGCGAGCACCACAGTCCGGGAGTGAGCAACGCGGACATGGTGCTGTATGCGGCTGTCGGTCCCGGCCTTTTCTTCGGTAGCCACTGCGGCGTGGGAAGTGATAAGCGTCCGATCGCCGGC
>JASANU010000788.1:0-53316 GCA_030849675.1 Trypanosoma platydactyli | reverse complement strand
AAGAAGAAGGATATCCGAAAGTTCTTAGATGGCATCTACGTACAGACAAGAACTAATGTTGAGGTGGATGAGTGATGTTTCGCTTCGCTGGGTTTTTCTCCTTGCTATTCATAATTTTGTTTTACATTTTTTTTCTGAAATTCTTTGTATCTGCCTACAGTTGTTGCTGGCAATCCCCTCACCCCTCGCCGATGAAGTGCTCTCCAGCTGTCATTACCCCCTTTACTTCACTCTGCGGTGAGCTAAGCTTCTTTTCTTTGCTTTGCTTTGTTGCCTCACAGCATAGCCAAGAAAGAGAGGAAAGGGAAGAAAGAGAAAGTAGGAGGTGAACTGAAAGTGAAAGGAGGCCTGCTTCCCTGCGAAAGATTCTGAGGCATGCTTGATGGATGTATTTGACACACGCTCAGCTGGGAATGAGAAGGTGGTGCTGCTTCAAGGCGGCCTACACGACAAGGAAGGAGTGGCACAGAATGAGTCTTTTGTCAAGAGGGCGATGAAGTTGTGGACTTCATATCGATTTAATGCCACTCACGATGCAAATGTGCTGCATGATGATGATTGCTTAACATTACCGAGCCGAATTTGCACCGTTTACTACTCGTATGCCACTCTCAAGATGCGTGATCACCCTCCAACCGAGGTCGTTGTCATCACCAACGCCTGCCTGTATATAGTCAAGAAGAAGAATATGGGGAGGGTCCGTTCAATGTTGCCATTAGTTAAGGTGGAGTATTTGTCTTTGTCTTCTCTGGGGTGCGAGGACGGCACGCCAGTGTTACCGCTTTGCGAGATAACGGTTGGGATTAAACCCTGCGGTGGAGAGGTGCCCCCCCAGCTTCGTTTTTTCATGAATAGCTGCGAGGTTAAGATATTTTCCGATATTTTCAGAAGCGTCTTCAGTGCTGCAACAGCTCGTCTTCTGCCTGTGTTGCACGAGCCGGAGTATTCTGCCGAGAACTACCACCCGCTCAGCGCATACCATGAGCATCTGCGTGCCGAGGAGGAGATGCGGGGACGCACTTTTTTAGCTCTTCTTAAGTACAGGACTAAATCACTTGTACTGACCCTATCTAACGTATCACTTATGTTGCCCGAGAACGATTATCGGTGGGTATTTGTTGCGCAGATGTTGCTAGATGTCGGTCGACGGGCTGGTGTCCTGAGAGAGCTTCTGAAAAGCTGTTTGGCATTTGAAATACAACGCGCAAAAGAGCCTTGGCTCTACTGTAGAGCTTCTAGTGCTTGTTTTCAGAGAACAGGTGGTTTTCTTCGCACGAACTCATTAGCTGAAAAGATCATCGAGGCGTATACAACCACCTCTGCATCCCTCTACGCTCGTACAACTTTTGGGAGCACCCTGCAAGTATTTTTAACTAACACTCAATGTGAACTTTTCACTCCAGAGGAGGTGGTCGGGTGGGCGGTGTACGTGTTTTCTCCGATTATTCAAGAGCCCCAGGATGAACTTCCAGCTGAGGCCTCTCTGCTGGCGCATCTCATTCAGGAGTTGGAACCACCTGATAGCGGCACAACCAGGTGTTTCGTGGGTGACATGTTCTTTATGCTCTACATTAGTCGAGAGATAACTGACCCGGGTAGAATGGGCTTGGCTTACGATGGCTTGACTTGGATAAAGACGAGAAATTTGAATCGTCTTGTGCGTGTGTTGGAAAAAGTATTTAATGGGACGATGGACTCCTTAGATATTGCGCACGTGTTCCGTCCTCGTATGTGTGTCGACGGAGACGAGAACGGTATCGCGCTGATAATGAGCGAGGGTTCGGTACAATCCTTTCGGAATGATTCCGCAGCGAGTGCAAATCGGTGTATTGATACCTTGCTCGCCACGAATGAGGCGCAGTACTGCACAGACGAGGATGCCATCGGCCTCGGGGTGGGAATGTCTCTTTTGGGGTGGAAGCGAAGGGAGCTCGCGGCACTGAACGATATGATTGGGAGACACGCTATTCATCTTCTCGCAGAAATGGATGGGGGTGTGTGGGAACTCGTCATGGAGGAGGAGCAACATGGTCCCTGCTCCGTTCCGCTGCAAAGATTTGTGGAACCTGGACCACCAGTATCGATGGGTGATGGTATCGGTGCTGAGGTGGAGCGGTTGAGAAAGGAGAATGCGCAACTGCATGTTCAGATGCATGAGCTTAAAATTCTTATGGGTAAGTGCCTTCAGCAGAAGGCGAAGCATCTAGCGCTCTGAGGATCTGCCAGAAGCGTCTGACTGAACAATATCAAGAGATGTACGTATTACGAAGGTGCTCCACGAAAGGCGCTAAAAATGACCACCTTCATTTACCTCACGGTGAGAAGAACGACCCGTTTGTTTGATCTCAGCTCCGTTTCACGTTACCCCCGTTTCCCATGCGTAGCGGGAGCGGTGAGGCGGTGTCGAAGAAGAAGACTGTGTGATGACGTGCAAATAAACACGACTATCAGCTCTCCGCACAACGCGCACAGTAGAAAAAGGGAAGAGCAAGAAGATAAGGAATGTCAAGAAACACATAAAAATTTCCTTTCTTTCCTTTCTTTCCTTATCGCTCTCTCATTCCTTTTCTGGGATTTCATGCATCTTTCTGCATGTCTGTGCCTGTAACAAGGCGATTGGCGAAATTGACGTCAGGCTCAAAGAAATGTTTTATATTTTTTTTTTGGTCCTTTTTCCTCTTTCTTTTCCTTTCATTTGACGTCAAGCGTGGATTGGCGAGAAGGGAGTAAAAAGGCGGAGGGGGGCGGAGCGGAGTGGGTTATTTGTCGGCCAGTTGTTGTGGGTCTGATCTGGGCGGATTGGAGGCGGCGCCGGTATGCGTTCATCATGTGGCTTCCGTATGTCCATGTGGGACAATCCAGTCTTTGAACACAACCCCCTCACACGCTACTGGAAGCGGATGATGAACCGCAACGGCGAGACACTCTCTGCGCAGAGTATTCCACGACACATTCATGGCTATCTCGAGGCCACCAACCCTCGTACGGAGAGTCTTTTGAAGTGGTTTCCGTACAAACAACAGATGACAGTTGACGGACGTTACGTTCCAACAGTGAGTGATATCATCTACACCCATTACTTCCCTCGACAACTGGACGATGATGGGCGTGTTAAGTATGTTTCTCTGAAAACTGGCCGATCGGAGTTGGAAGTGGCTGAGGAGTTGTTTCTCATGCGTAAAATGAAGCTGTTTGTAGCGCAATTATTGCGGAACAAATTGCGGGGCAAGCCCCTGCGCATGCCTCTGGGTGTAGATTATTCTGGCATTGAGCGGCGCTACACGCTTGGTATTGCCAAGGTCGCTCAGGCCATGGGTATGAGCATGTACAGTACACAGTCGTTTGATCCCATGATCGTCTACACTCCATTCTGTGATTTTGGTGATTGCATTGATTGCATCTGCACCAAGCAGCTTCGAACGTCCACTCAGTACTTGTTGTGTGAAGTAGCATTACACCGTGGTATCGCACGTAGTCGACTTACTGATATTACCGAGGATCCAAAAGAGCCGCTGACCCACCTTGAGCCTTGTCTGTTTGAGTTTATCAAGCTACGCTTAGCCATCTTAGCGCTGGTAATAAAACAGGAGCAGTACGTTGTGGATCACCAATTTGATGGAGGTCATAGGTATGGAGGGTGCCTGATTCATCTCTTTCCCTCTCCATTAGACCCGGAGGTGATTGACCACGAGGTGGAACATATCGAGTTGGACCTCAATTTGGCACAACAATGGATGAAGCACTACTATGATCACTACATTGCACCGAGAAGATCTGGGTCTACTTAGTTTCATCTCCTTTCTCTTGACCTGTCCTCTATTCTTTTTTGTTTTTTTTCAGTGGGGGGGGGTCACACTTTGTTCTATTGCCGGATGTCTGTGGGCCGGATGCGCGACGCAATCCCCTCCTCCTCCCCACCCCCTCCTCCCCTCCCCTTTCTTATGCGTCCTCGCTGCTTTTTGCTGTCTGCGATGATCTCTTGTTTCGCTTTTCCTTTTGTTTTGTATCATCTTGTGGTTAGACGGAGCAGGGGTGGATGGCGGGGCAGATATCAAAACGATGCTCTGACGGTAGAGCGCTTACAGACGACGCCGTCAATGGTGATGTGTGCCACTTGGACGCTTATGCAACTCTGGAGCGATTTCAGATATTGCATTCGCGAAAGAGACACCGGGAGGAGGTTCTTCTTCGCGCTCAGACGCTATACGAGAAGAAGAGGCGCGAGTTGGAGGAGCGTGAGCAAATGGCCAGTAATTTAAAGCAAGCTGCAATACGAAGTAAATTGGAGGAAATTTGGAAACGAAACCGAGCGACAGAAGAGAGAACGAAGGAAGCCAAGCTTATTCAGGAAAGCGAGCAGCAGAGGCGTGAGAAGAAGCTGCAGGAAATTCTCCATCGCCTCGATGAGGTCCTACACAGACGTCGAAATTTGGTGGCATTTGACAGGCTGCGCACAGCACAGCGTATCCTCACATGCTCTCAGCGCGCCCGTGTCAACCGTTCGTTAATTGCGAGGAGAAAAGAATCAATACAGCGTCTTCAAAGGGAACAAGAGGAGGCTCGTCAGAGGTCGATTGAGAATGAAATAATTATGAGAGAAATTAAGCAACAACGACTCAGACTTCTTCATGATAAGCGTGCTTTAAGATGCTTTCAGCACCAGAGACAACAGGAGCTACTTCGGTGGGAAAGGGGAGTGAAGCGTCAGCGCAGGCGCGAGGAGCAGCTTTATCGGCATATGATGCAGAGAAAACGCCTTAGCTCTGTGTAAATGTGTCCATTTACCGGTCAATGTGCAAAATGCATCAGAGTATGAACAAAGGGATATGTACATGATATCAACGATCGCGCACAATCATGGCGTGGTGCGTCGCTACCCCTTTTTTTTTGCCGTGATGGGATTGCACTGTGGTTTGTGAGATATTTGTGGGAGTCTGCGACAAGAATGATTGACACTCACTGCCATCTTCCAGACCGCGTTAAATAATGCGGTCCTGCTCTCTCTCTCTCTCTCTCCGTAATCATTCCATATTTGATACACGAAGTCACCCCCCTGTATAAAAAAAAAAAAAAAACTTTTTTTTTTTTGGAAGAGCCTCCCGCGCGGGAGGCGGGGTGAGGTGCTGCCTTCACTTCTTCCCCCATTCATCAGTAAGGCCTTCACACCGAGAATACCGTCTCAGAACATGGTCAAGGATTCGAAGACTCTGTCATGTACCATTCCCCCATGGACAACACCTTATATCCTCGTTGTTTAACCGATATTCCAAAAGGGAAAAAAATAGGAGAGACTTTTATGATCCCTTCTGTCATCAGTGTGATTTAGTTGGCTTTCCTTTTAGTGTTTTAGTGTGTGTGTTTTTCACAGTCCGAGGTCAGTCCGTACTATCTCCTGTTTTTTATTTTATTTTTAGTTCTCCCATACACCGTCTTTTCTGCTTTTTTTTTTTTTTGAAAAAAGAAAAAAAAATACAAAATATCATGATATTGCAATTGTGTGGTAAGCGACAGAAGAGTCAAGCGCATCGGCAGAAAGGGAAGAGACTGTGTCGATCATTGCTTTACATTTTCTTCTTTTGAACAGCACTTGTAGTTTTCTCCGCATGCTCTTTGTCTTCTTCATTTTTGTGTATGCATACATACATACCTGCTTTTGTGTACATTCTTTAGTTGTGAACTGGACTTTACACTTCCTTTATTCCTGTTTTTTGTTTTTTGTTTTTGTTGTTGTGTCATTCACCCCCTTTTGTTTCTCCGCATCGTGTCTTTCTCGTGCTACTGAACCGCGGTGTTTCCCAGTTTGCACGAGTTTTAGGAAAGGGCCAAATCCGTCTTGCTGAACTCCATGTCTCTCATCAACCGAAACTCGCACGCGCCTTCCTTCTACAACTCTCTCAACCCTGAGGAGGTAGACATGCTGCGCGACGCGTTCATTTATATGGACCGCGACAATGACGGCCATCTGAGCAGGGATGAATTGCTTTCAATGGTTCTGTGCTGTGTTGGCGATGATCGTTTTAAGCCACTAAAGGAGTATCTCATCCCTCTCTTTGACGTGGCGGACAAGGACAAGGACAACAAATTGAGTCTCGCTGAGTTTCTCATGTCATTTGCGGACGGGCCGGGAGTGGTTCCAGCGGAGGTTATTAACAGCTGTGTGTCGTCTATCCGTATTCGCCTCACCGATGAAGAAATCGAGGCTCTTCAGGAGACCTTTCGTCGCATAGACACGAAATCGGATGGCTACATTGACAAAGAAGAGCTCATCGACGCCTTGAAGGAGAACCTCAACCACCGGTTTCCTGATTTGCAAGAGAATAATTTCAATGATATTGCGGTAGTCATCATGGCTAGCGCCGACACCGATTGTGATGGTCGCTTGTGTCTGTCCGAGTTTATTCGCTCCTTTCAGGAGGATCAAGGAGTACTTCCAGCAGCCTTTGTAGACGTACGCGCTCATCGACTGGTGCAACAGTTGACGGCTGCGGAAATCGATGTGCTCAAAGACGCTTTCAATGTGTTGGATAAGAACCGCGATGGATACATTGAGGCTGCTGATTTGTACAATGTGCTTGGGGAGACACTTTATAATGGTGTCGAAGATAAAACTCAGATTCAAGAACTGTGTGACGTTATCATGGTTACGGCGGACAAAAGAGAAGGATTCTTGTCGCTTTCGGATTTTGTTCGCAGTTTCATTCGTAATATCAATCTTATGCAGTTGCCTGTGGCCGCCGCTCAAGAGAAGATGCGGTCTTCTGAGAGGCTGTTGGAAATGCTTGAGTCTGGCGAATTGGAACAGCTCACTGTCGCACCCGAAAACAGTGAGGATGAATCAAGCTGTGTAGACCCTGATCAGCTTGTAAAAATACTCGTTGATGTGTTTCGTGATGTGTTTCCATCGTTGGATGAGAATATACTTTTTTCTGTGGTAAGCGCCATTGTGGTTGCCTCCGGAAACGAAAGCGACCAAAGGATTTCCCTTGATGACTTTATTCAATGTTTCGCTGAGGGGCCTCGAATTATCTCTGAAAGTGCATCTATGGCCCAAGATTCCGGTGATGTTACGGAAGAAGACTTGCAACTCGTCTCTCAGGTTCTAAAAGAAATGGGCAGCAGTGTAGATGGGACTGGGTGCGTGCAGGAGCCGGATGTTTTGAGGGCTATCAGGAGTGCATGCGGCAATAACTTGCAGCAGGCAGATCGTGTGCTTGGGTACGTGCGTACCAAGATGACCCGGCGCAGCTCTAGCAGCTCTATGGTAGTGGAGGCATCTGTACAAGAATATCCCGACCATTTGAGGCGCATATCATCACCCAACGCAGTCCAGAAGGTACCCAATTTTTCTGACATGCAGGAGGTTTTGGGATCCTCGCCTTTACGGAAGCAGCAGCAACAACGACAGTTGCAGGTATTGAAGAAAGAGGCAGAAGCGCCATGTGGTATACACGCAACGATGGCTTCACCGGTTGTTTGTGCTACTCGCCGGAGCGCCAACTCTCGGAAGGGGCGCTCGTTTGGCTCGTGTGCTACGGTATCGGATGTACTTGTGAAACAGCACGCCCGCCGCTATCTGGAATCTGTCTACGATACTGCGGATGGGGCTGTCTTCGATGATGAGCTGCGAATGGAATTTGCTAAGTACGCAAAGGAAAACCAAGACTACATTGATCGTGATCGGTTTATCGAGGCATATCTCGCCATGGAGCATTACGGTTTGCAGCCGTCAGAGAAACAAGTGGAGAAGCTGATTTCCCGACACTGTAAGGGGGACAAGATTATGTATAATGAGTTCTGTATCATTATGTTGCAACGAGCTCGCATGTAGAGCAGATCATGACATCATTCGGTGTGGAATGCATCTGTGTGATGTTGGTGTGCTGATCCCACTGTTTTTATGTTTTTTTTTCCCGTTGGATGTGTGCTTTTTCTGGGGATGGGGGAGTTGCTCTGGATGTCTTGTCATACCACTCCATTCCTCTTGGCCCCCGCTGGTGGCGGGATGGGGAAGACAAGAACACCTTTGCGGGCTGCCTCCCCCGTTGCTCCGAGTGCTTTGTCAGCTTCCTCTTTTTCTCCCTTCTCCCAACCTTGTCGTCGTGTGGCGGTTGTTCCTTCGCATCGTTTTGGGTTGCTGCCGTTCTCCATTCTCCCTGAAGGTGGGAAAAGAAGACGAAGGGTTGAAAGCAACAATCCCCCTTCTTCGCTCTTGGATGTATATTATGCCTATGTGATATTCCTTAAAAAACGAGCGAAAAAAAAAAGAGAGGTGCCAGCAGTGAGGTGATAAAAAAAAAAAAAACAGTGAAATCTAGAAATCGACGCTGATGGTCTTGTCATCTTTTATGGAAAGTCTAACTCATGTTTCTGAAACGAATAAGTGCCGATTTTCCAGCGGCATTGCATGTTTTTTTTTCTTCTTTCTTTTTTGCTGTTTGTTGCTTTCTCCCCTTTCATGCTGCGGCAGTATGCTTAGCCCTTTCTTTCTTCCCTGCCTTTTTTTCTCCTGCACTCTCTCAGGAGACCGCAGAAGATGGCAGCTCCTACCCTCCTCCTTTTTTTTCCCCCTTCTTTCAGCCAGTCGCACTCGGGGCCAGTCACTCCTATTCCACGTCGCTGGCAGTGGGATGCACTGATGGTATGATTCATCGAGTGTCGCATCGACAGGACTTGTAGATACGGTTTTCTTCTCAGGGTCAGTAGATTTAATGGAGTAGAATCAGTCAAATATCATATGTGTTTTCTTCACCACGGGAAGCTCCATCCAAGGGAAGATTTGGCCTTTTTGTTTTGTTTTGTCACAAGATGCACCGAATAAATATTGATGTTTCTGGTGATGTTTCATCATTGCATTGATGATCCACCACGAAAAAAAAAAATCAGGCATTTGTCGAGTCAATGCTGCCGCCTGCAGATGATGAAACCGTGGCGGGGTTTACCCCACAGCTGATGATCGATTGGTCCCATGACTTCTGAGGATTCTACTGCTACTTTCCGGCAATCTTCTCATGTGAGAGTGCAATTGCCACACCAGGAACCGTTAGTGAGGGCCTTACAATGTGAGCCCGAGGCATCCTTATTGGCAGTGGCATCACCCAAGCCTCTTCCGAGGAAGTGGTATTACTAACCTGTAGCGATTGGTGTTTTCTCCCCTCATCAACATTTTGGTAGCATCAGGGCCTACCTTGATTGTTGTACATATCGTTTTTGTCTCAAATGTTGTCCCTGTGCAACACAGGTATCCAAACAGCCTACCCAGAGGAAACACAAAAAGGGAATGGTGTTGCCTACATCTCCTTTTTTGTTGGTAGTCTCTGCGGTGAGAACATATGTGTAGAGCTCTGACAGATAAATTATAGGGTACACTATGACCCCTTATTCTATCGTGATGTGTGAAGACATCGCGATAGCAAGGATGACATTAAACTAATCCTCATTTCCACCTTCTGTTTCTCGGCCGATTAAGGTTGGGTAGAGCGTTTCACGCTTTCTTTTGTACCGTGATTGCACAATGCTTCAACAGTCTAAGATCGATATGATTTTCAAGGCGCAGCGCAACATCGTTGTTGTTGGTGACAATGATATGGTAATCATGGACATGAATCCCCCGGCCTGCGATTTTTTCGGTTGGAAGGTCTCTGAGGTGCAGGGCAAAAGCATCACGTTTCTCATCCCGAACCACCCTCTGGATGTACAAGACAATACTGTGACGCTTACAGCACGTCTGAGGAACTCTGTCGATGTTCCAGTCGTCATCCAATCGACGCGGGATCCGCATGCGACGATGGTGGGATGGACCGTTTTGCCCATTGTTCTCCCACACGTCTTTGACTTTGGTGTGCACATGAACCTGAACGCCGCCCTTGCCCCAAAGCTTTCGGTAGATGACCTGAACTTTTCTGACCGCCGTGTATTTATCCGTGTGGATTTCAATGTTCCATTCGATAAAACAACGGATAGAATACGCGATGACAGCCGCATCCGTGCTGCTATACCAACCATCAGGAAGATCGTTCAGGATGGCGGCCGCGTCATTGTTGCCTCCCATCTTGGGCGCCCCAAGATACCAAATAAACAGGACTCTTTGAGGCGTATTCTCCTTCGCTTTGAGGAGCTGATCGGCCAGAAGGTGGCCTTTTGCCCCACGCTGGAAGAGGCTCCTACGATGGTTAGCAAACTGAAGAATGGCGAGCTGATGCTTCTGGAGAACCTCCGTTTTTTTCCAGGGGAGGACTCAACGAGCACGGCGGCGAGACACCGGATGGCCTTGCAACTTGCAGCCTTCAGCGACATTTACGTCTGTGATGCGTTTGGCACAGTGCACCGAATGACGGCAAGTATGACTGGCGTTCCACGTGTTTTGGGTGCTGGTGTTACAGGTTATCTGATCGAGCGCGAAATCAAAGCAATTAGTATGTTTATGCGCAACCCGACCCAACCAGTGACATGTATTGTGGGTGGGGCAAAGGTGTCTGACAAGATCAACGTGCTTTTTTGCATTATGCGATTTGCTCGGACGATTATTATAGGCGGCGCCATGGCATATACCTTTCTTGAGGCGCGAGGGCATTCCTGTGGGAAGTCTAAGGTGGAGCGCACCGCGAGGGATAAGGGACGGGACTTGGATCTTCACGCCATTGCACGGGAACTGATGGAGACTGCAAGGAAAAAGAAAGTTCAGTTGATTCTTCCGGTGGATCATAACTGTTCAAAGGAGTTCAAAAACGAGGAACCTTTCACTACTAATGGAGTCGATATACCAAGTAACTACATGGCACTCGATTTTGGCCCTAAGACAAATGAGATATGCGCTAGGGCCATAGCCAATTCTCGGACGCTTATTTGGAACGGTCCTGTGGGTGTCTTTGAGTTTCCAAATTTCTCGACAGGAACAATCTCACTTGCTGAGGCAGTCCGAAAAAACAAGCAGCTTGTTTCTATTGTTGGTGGTGGTGAAACGGTGGCGGCAACTCAACGTTACAGGGAAAGTATCACTCACACCAGCACTGGGGGTGGAGCCTTCTTAGAACTTCTTGAGGGAAAAGCCCTTCCAGGCCTTATTTGTCTCACCGCACGGGCTCCACCTAAACTGTAGTGTGTGTGTGTATAACTAAAAAATGATTTTGTGCCATCTTGAAAGCCAAATGCAAATATGTGTTACTGTGAGAAATGGTAGCTGAGGACGGGGAGCTGGTGAACAACGCAGTCGAGACGAGTGGGAAGTTGTGAAGGTGGTGTTGGGTATGTGTGCTAGTGGAAGAAGAGTTCCCCCTCTTGAGGCATGGATGCGGTAGAGGTTTATTATATATATATATATATATATATATATATATATATATTTGGTTGCTATGCGTTGTTTTTGAGTCTCTTGTATCCCGCTTGGCTGGCTAGTGTGTGGGTGTGTGCTGCGCTTCTGTTGTTTGCCGTCACTTAATTCCACTGCATCTCCTTCCCCCCTTTTCCCTTCTCACACCACTGGTTCTGCAGCTGAGGTGCTGAAGGAAACATCAGAAGAGAGTAATAAAATCCCACCCACTCGCACACACGTATAAAAATATATATATATATATATATATATATATACATATATTTATTTATTTATAAATATAAATATATAAATATATACACACAGAGCGAGAGTGAGAGAAACTAAAAAAAAAAGAAGAAGAGAAAGAGAGGGAATCGAAGAAAACAAAAAAAAAACACTTTTCTACTTATTTCCAACGGCAACAATAAACAATTAGTCTAACAGGTTCACAGGAAAAGAAAAACAGAGAAGAGAACCAGAAGGGTGTGGTGCCATTAAGCGATAAGGGAAGCGAATATGATGACAATAGACCCGAATGATGCCGTTTTGGCTCAGCGACTGACTCAACTGGCACAGGACGCAATTTCGATAAACAGGGCTGATCGTGAAAGAGCAGCGCATGAGATTAAAGAATTTCAGGATCGTGTTGATCAGCAATCTGGATTCGTGTTACTGTTATTAAATATGGCAGGTTCATGCGGGCCTGCGGCATCTTTTTGCTCTATCGTGTTTAAAAACACCATCAAGGCATGCTGGGACGCTACAACCGCAGAGCATTGTATCGCAGAAAATGATAAGGCTATTGTGCGCAACACCATTACAACTGTTACGTTTTCTGCCGCTCCGAACATCCAGCGGAACCTCGCGGAAGCTATCAATATTATAGCTGAGATAGATTTCCCAAGATTGTGGCCAAATGCACTTGACCGTATTATTCAGATATTAACAGGCGAGAATTCTGTAGCGCTCCACACTGCGGCGCTCTCGATGGCACACAGCATTCTTGGGCGTTACCGTAGTCAAGGGGATCTTTCAGAAGAATTGGCAAGTGACCTGCGAATCATATACACAGCTTTAACATCCCCACTGCTTATATCCATGGAATTTCTCTTGGGCGAATTGGAACGATGTGGTGTGGAGGTGAAGACTGCATGTCCGGGTCTTACATCAGCTGTAGAATGCCTTATTGATATCACTACCCTTGATCTTGGGGATGAGTTTATTTGGAACATGGAAAAATTTGTCAATGTATTCCTTCGTTGCCTCCAGTTCAGCGGCCCTGTTGCAGATGAGGTAAGTTCGGTGGAACTAAAGTCCGTTGTTGTGACATGTGTGACGCATTTTTTGTTGCATTTTGACGAGGATTTCGAAAAGTATGGTCCTGAGTTTCTTAGGGTTGTGTGGGACACCGTCGCTTCTCCGGCGAGCCAAGCCAGCACGATGAACGATTTAGTAATTCAAGGAATAGATCTGCTATCGGCTGCGTGTCGCGGTCCGATGCGTGAGGTGTTCGACAATGTGGAGGTGCTTGAGAATCTTATGGCGCAGGTTATTTTACCTAACCTTTCGTTACAACCGGATGATATTGAGTTGTATGAAAAGGAACCGGACGAATTTATTCAAAAGGATATTGAGGGAAGTGATTTTCACACGCGGAGACGCGAGGCGGGAGAACTGGTGCGGTCTCTAATGATCATGTTTCCTGACAAAATCGGTCCGCTTTTTACGGCACAGTTGGGACACCTTCTTGATGCTTCGGCTTCTGGTGACTGGAAGGCAAGAGATTTGTCCATTTACCTGGTGTCTGCTCTACTGCTTGGAGGGCAATACGCGAATACGGAGCGTGGAGCCACGCAACGCTTGACCGACATTGTGCCGCTTGAACCCTTCATAAGGCAGAATATTATTCCTGAACTGACATCGGATGTATCTTCTCAGAGCCCTGCTATTATAAAGGCGGATTGCATCCGATTTATTGCAACATTCCGCTCTCATATCGAACCACAATTGCTGACGGAGATTATTTCACTCATAGCTTCATGGATTCGTTGTCAGGATGAGGTGGTCTACGCATATGCAACACGCGCTATAGAGCGGATTCTCAGCATCCGAAGCCCAAACCAAAATGAATATCTTATTACCGATTCAATGCTGAGAGAGAAGGTGGTGCCACTTCTGCAGCTTCTTTGCATGCGAATTCAACAGGACAAACGATCAAATGCTTACACGATGCAGTGCCTTTTTAGGGTATGCCAGAACCACAGTGCCTTAATAGTCTCTTTTGTAGGTGACATTGTTACCTGCTTGGCCCCTGTTATCAGGAGAAGCGCAGAGAACCCGTTGAACCCGCTTTTTAACCACTGCATGTTTGAAGTGATTTCTAAGTGTATCCAGCTACGCCCCGAGGATGGTGCAGCTATTGAGGGTGTCCTGTGGGAGCCTATGATTTTTATCTTGCAGAAGGATGTGCTTGAATTTGTACCATACACGCTACAAATAATGGCTCAGCTTCTCGACACACACGGCTCAAGTTCCCAGGAGCCTCCCTCACACTACCAGGCTCTTCTGGATCCTTTACTCATGCCTGAAATGTATCAGCAGGGCGGTAACATTCCAGCCGTTGTTCGCCTTTTAGTGTCATTTATAGAACATTACCCACGCTACGTGCACGGCAAGGGAATCACGGAGAAAATTTTGATGATATTCCGGTCTCTTATACAATACAAAAATTACGATCACGAGGGACTTAATATTCTAACAGCAGTAATTATAGCATACCCCAAGGAGATAATTTCTCCTTTTATGGGATCCTTGTATCAATCACTTTTTCAGCGTCTTCAGACCTCCAAAACACCAAAGTTTGTGCGTATTCTTATCATCTTCTTGTCCATTGTGGTAGTCGTCCATGGCGCTGATGATGTTGTGGCACAGGTGAACCACATTCAGGACGGACTATTCTGGATGCTTTTTCAGCGAGTTTGGCTGCCCAATGTTCAGAAGATTGTGGGTCATTTGGAACGCAAGGTGTGCATAGTAGCTTTGGCATCCCTGCTCGGTGGTTGTGTGGAGCTCCAGCGAAATGGTGTGGTGTGGGCAAACTGTGTTGTGAATTGTCTCAATGTGATTCGGGGTGTAGTTGAAAGCGATGACTTGACGAGCTTCACTCCCAAGTCTCAAACAGTGGGAGACATGGTGCACTTCGTTGATGACTCTGGTTTCAAAAATGTCTTCTCTCCGCTGCAGAGTGCAGTTCGGGCACCGATTGATGTGTGTGAGTCCGTGAAGCACCCAGATGACTATTTTCGTGAGCACATTCAACAGGCTCTCCATGGTCCTAGCGGCGCACATCTTTTAAGTATTATGCAGACTAACCCGGATTTGCAGACGCTATTGCGGTAATAGAGTGCATCTATCTGCGACTGTGATAGCGGGAACTAAGTTGTGTGTGCGTGTGGACAAGACTCGCGGTTCCCCCTTCTCATTAGACGATCACATATATATATATATATATATATATATATATATATATAGTGTGCGAGGCTTGAAATAATAATACTAACAATAATAAAACTGAGAGAAATACATCTATCTGCTTCACCCAGGATCATAGCGACTTATTTACAGTTCAGACTGGAACATCTTTTGGTGGTCTCCTTTTGTGCTTGTCGATGAGACATGGTCGCTCTATATGTGTCTGTGTGCGTGCGTAGGTGAGCGAATTTTCGTGCTCATTCCTTTTTTTTTGTTCTGTTTTGCTTCTCTTATGTCTGTGCTATCTTTACTCTTCCTTTAGGCTTGTCGCTTGTAAGTGACATGAAGTAAAAAAGGGGCCGTTGCCAACGTCTATCATTGCCTTCACTTCGTTTCCACACTTGTTTCCCCCCGGGATGAGCTCGTCACTCTGCTCCCGTGCCACGTATCGAACTGCACACAACCGCTGTTTCCGAACCGTCTCTTCGTACGACCCGGGAGCTCACGCGAAGCGCAAGTGCTCGTCTTGTGGTCTTTGGGGAGAAAAAGGGTGGGTGCTGCAAGTTATGTGGCGACTACATCCCATGTCCGCGCCCCCGCGCGCGCCAGGTTTCTACGCAAATGAGGCCGCGCTCCATATTGGAGGATTCGCTCGGGCAGCCAGAATAGGATTCCAGAAGTGGAAAGATTCCACAAGATGTGAAAAAAGTCAAGTGTTCATATTGTGGTATCTGGGTTGCGCCTTCTTCTGTGTGCTTTCTCATGCCGAACTCTAGCATGAGCATTCACTAGAGATGCAGCTTTGCTGCTCTTCCAATGTAGTGTTAAGAGGATCATGTTGTACCTGTTGTTTTATTTCGTTGCTCTTGTTGTGTAAAATACCAAACATACTAGATACAGTGCATTCAGTGCCTATTTATCTACATTTGAATGTGGATGGGTAGATGAATAAGTAAGCCGATGCACTTTCATTCGCTCAGGGTATGTACCACCGCACTCATAATGCAGTTGTGTCATGGATAGTTTCTTTTGTTTTTTTCCGCTCTTCATAATAAACGTATCGGGTTGCCATATGCAGTTTTGTATACGTTATGAAGCGCTTCACATCTCATGAAATGCACACAATGTGGAGAAAGAAGTGCACATGGACTTCCAACCTCCTCATTCGTTTACTCATTGGCCTCTTTATTATTTTCTTTCGTAGATCTCTCTCGTTGGTACGGTGTGGTGTCTTTGTTTGCAAGAGGTTTTGGAATTGAACAAGAACAAGAAGAAAACAAAGTGGTATTTAAAAAAATGATGTCTATCTTTGTTAGCACCACAGCGCAGGAGTTTATGGAACGAATAAAGTTTGGTCCAAACAACGAGGTTCTTTGGGTCAATTCTAAGGGGTCTTTAGCGCTGGCAGGCGTAGTGAAGGGGATGATTTTGAGCTCCATTAATGGTGTCCCTGTTGTGAAGGCGAACGAGGAGCAGCGGAGTCGGCGGCACGCAGGTGGTGAGCTTCTGCTAGTGTTTATGCGGCAGTTCCCAGGGAGGCACGATGAGTTTGACATCAGCTCGGGAGATGACGAGGACTCCACCTGCCAGCAGCGGAGCGTTCCGATTGGGGCTCTCCCACACGAGGATGTATCAGCCCTACCCAAGAGTACAGATGTGCTTATCGACGCAGCTAAGAGAGCAGGCCCTGGGAAATGTATCATCATCATGTGTGAGGGTGTAAATCCTGCATATGCCATTGCTGCTGCTGCTGAACAGGCCTTGTGCACTGTAATGTATATTAATGCCCTTGCTCGCCTTAAAACGCGACAGGGTCTTGAACATGCAGGTGACATTTTCCGAAAATCACTTGAAAAGGGCTTATGGATTTGTATTGAACAGGCAACGAAGTCTATCTCTCTTCTTCGAAAGCTCTCTGAGTGCATCACGGAAGCCCGATCGCACAACGCCATTCATGAAAAGACACGCCTCTTTCTTATGTGCGAGCCTCATCCACATTTTCCGGAGGCATTGCTCAACGGTGGGGTGACGCTGCGCAGCACGCTGCGCGGTGACACGGGTGAGCTTGAGCTTGATAATAATCTCCTTGAGAGCCGGAAGGGGCTTTCGCTTGTGCAGGGTGTAGCGTCTGCGGGTGTTGATGTGAAACCGGAGGTGATAAAAAAGAAGCGCTGCGTTAAGATATCTCATGAAGTGAGCATTGTGCCACTAGAAAAAAACACTTTCTTGGAGCTGAGCCAGAGTGCTTCCCCACCGGCCGATCGTGAACCTGCCCATGGCGATGGCATCACACGCATCGCCAAGTACTCATTCGGCGCAAATGAAAAGTTTATTTCTCTCTGCAAGGTGGGGGACGGTCGATACGCCGTTGGGACATCGGGAGGCTATGTCTTCATCCTGGACATGAATGGACTGCCTCTCATTCAGTTTCGTCCCCACAAAGCGTGCGTGTGGGATGTTTCCTTTGCTTCATCGTACGATTTTTCTACCGCATGTGAAGATTGCACTTCTTCTGTCTTTAGCTACTCCTTGGCAGGACTGGAACTCACGGCAACATCGGTGGCTTCGTTTCAGAGTGATGTATTTGCGGTAACATACGCAGAACCCGATGATCCAAATAGCGCGGTTCTTTCTGGCGGTCTAAGCTCTACCATTTGCGTGTTGCATTCGGATCGCCAAACCAGTTCTTTCATTGCATATGGGGTGTCTATACAGGCTATGTGTTCTACTCGTCGGAGACAAGTGCTTATCGGTGGAGGTAGTGGCGTCTGTTCCTTAATTGATCCCGCGATATGCATAACTGTTGAAGCAACGGACTACCACCAGAGGAAGGTTCCTGCTGTAGCTAGCCACGGGGACATAGCGGTGACGGGTGGGTTTGACAAAATGGTTGCTCTCTGGGATGTACGGTGCGGTTTTCACTTGATCAATGAAAGGCCGATGGCAGAGTTCATCACCGCTGTTTCGGTTTACGACCGACACGTCGCTGTGTGTTGTGGGCCCGACCTCCTTGTGTGGGACATTCGAAAGTTTGTCACCCCGCTGGCAACCAAGCGGAAGGCTTGGAATGATCTTACTCGCGGAATCGTTATGGACGGGAATACTATTGTCACTGCCTCTGCTGATGGTGTAGCGCGTTTTTGGTCTTTTGGTTCGCCCAATAGTTAAGCAGGCGCTCCCCTGGCTGCATTACTTGTGGAGGCCACTGGAGGCAGAAGAATAAGAAGACAAAGACGTTATATACACACACACATATATATATATATATATATATATATATATATATGTGTGTTCGTGTGTGGAAGCCGCTCAAAAGTGGTGGGTTCTGATGTACACACACACACACAACAGCGATATAAATGACGTGTGTGAAAGTGAAAAGGCGAGAAGAAATTAAAAAAAACAAAACAACGAAGAAGAACAAAATAATATATCTGATTTCGCTGACACAACTTGCTCTGTAAATAAATTGCTGGCACATATTGCCGCAGTCACGTTTCTCTTCCCTGGAATCATTGCGATTAGGGTTTGGGTTGGTGAGAATTCTCGTTTTAGTTCGTTCTTTTTCCATTTCCTTTTTATTATTATGATTATTATCTTCTTGTTTCATCGTCTGTGTTTCGTCTATATTTCGGTTTTCTTTGGGCTTCGCTCCCATTTTCCGTTTTTTTTTTTCCTTCTTTGCCTCTCTCTGCCTGTGTGTGTGTGTGTGTCCGTCTGTCGTTCTGTCTGTGTGTCGAATATGGCAAACAACAACAACGAGATGACCGGAGAAGAATAAAATGGTTGCGCGTCAACAGAGCCGTGGACTACAGTTGCTGCGGTTTAGAAGGGTGATGTCGGCATCAGGGGTTTGTTTATGTCTTTGGGGAGGTGGCCGAAGCTGCGGGAAGATGGGGCTCTTCATTGCGTACACATCTATATATATATATATATATATATATATATATATATGTGTGTATGTGTGTGCTTATGTTCAAGCCTGCTGGCTTCTTTCCTCTCCACTTCTTCTTCTTTGTTCTTGTTTTTTCACCTGCCCTCGCATTAGCACGTGTTTTGATACTACTTTCGCTCCTCGTGATAATTTGGATGTCGTCCGCGTTGCCTTCATCGGAACAGGAGGCCGCACCCTCAGCAGTCGAGTGTGTGCGCCAGATTTCGAAGTTGCTTGAACATCTAGAGACCGCTGGGTTGCTGTACAGCCCTGTGCACCCCCTCTCAGCAGATGCGGTAGAGCACATTCTCATCACGGATGAATGGTGCTGTAAAAATTGTGGAAATACCGAGTTGAGGACATGTCCGGAGACGGGGAAACCTCACCGACGGCACCTGGTGCGTGTGGCGCAGGACATCCTGCGTCTCATAGGCTACAAAACCGGCCAACTAGTTGTGCGCCCACCAAGTTTGTCATCCAGCATCAATGGGAGGTCACGTCTGCGCAGCCAGCGCCGCGTTACAATGAACCCACAGGCACTTCTTCTTGCATACTACTACGCCGTGCTTCCTGGCAACGAGGTGGATGGGCTTGTATCTGATTGTGCACAACATCTGGTTGAGCTGCTGGAACAGCTGAAGGTGTACGGGGCGCAGGAGAGCATAGATGAGGATTACACCCTTGCTCTTCTTTCATCCACATCACAAATGTGGAATGAGTATAGTCGAAAAATGACCGAAAATCTTCGCCCGCTCAAAGCCTCGGATCGACGAGCATGCAAAGCGGTCCTCGTAAATGGAACGAGAGAGGCGTACGTGGCGGCCTCGCGCGAACTTTGCAAATCATCTTCCAACGAAAGTCTTCAGTCATTTGTAAATCTTCTTCGAGATCGACTGATGCGGTTAACGTCGCCGGAAGATCTCCAAGAGTTTGAGGCAAGCGTGCGCAATATGCACCATACTCGAGAGGATGGGGAGGGAAATGATGGTGAAGGGCGACGGCAGGATCTGCAACAAGAGGAGGAAGAAGAAAAAGAACAACGACAGCAAGAAGGTGGCACAAAGATTGATACAAAAAGTGGAAGTTCTGATGGTGAAGGCATAGAGGAAGAAGCGTCAGCCTTTATGACAGCGACAAATGGTGCCATGCAAAAGGAGAAAAATACAAGGATGCTGAAGGGGAAATGGCAGAATAATTCTATGCATGGAGCGAATGTCCAGCTCACTGCCCCGCCGCTGCTTCTATCTGATGGAAACACAAGTGGGTCCGAGACGGAGGCACCACCACCCGCCGTAATGGGCCCGGTGTTGCCACCGGATTGGTATGTGGACGAGCAGGGCCGTTCTAGACCGCCGCAGACGAACGAGGCGCAAAGGCTTCGTGAGACGTTTTTTCATCTTGAATTTCGCGCGAGAAAAGCGTACGAGACAGTCATCAAAGTACAGGAACAGAAGAATGACCCGTTGCGGGAACGCATTGTTTCTTCACTGAATGATGCACAATTGAAAGTACTGGCTGAACAATGCAATCAGCATCCACCCGATCTTCAGAGTGTTCCTCATTTTCTTAATCTTGTCACTGAGGGTCTCCTGAACGCTCTTCCACGACGCCTTCGAGCGCAAGCGGAGCAGGAGATGCGTGACGTACTAGATTGGCGAATCGTTCGCCGTTCCGTCATGGGAAGCCCAGGAAATATTGCGGCACTCATGCGCTATGTCATGGGTAAGGTGGCGGAGTATGGTGCAGCAGTGAAGGCCGAAGAGACGTTGAAGCTTGCCGAAGACATGAGCAAAGACCTGGAGGCGTGTGTACCGGATCTTGGTACGGCGGTGGCCAATTCATTCCGCCTTATGCTCTCTTCCATTCGTCAGTTACACGAGGATGTGGCAAAGTTCTCACTTTTGTTTATTTCGGAAAAACTGCGAGACAATGCTGTACCATTTATCCGGGAATTTGTTGCCGAGTGTTTGAGGAAGGTGGAGGAATGGGAGAGTTCCCTGGCATTTGTGCGTCGTTTCTTCAATGATGAACGTGTAAAGGCATGGGCCAACTCACCTGCCGCTGTGTCGTCGACGGCGCTAACATCAGAGGAGAGACATCTTCGGGGATCTCTCTTGTACGGTCTTTTGGATCTGCTCCGGAGTAGCGGCCTACAAACCGCTGATCGCTGGCATAACTACCCGGTTGAATGCTTCTTCTTTGAGAAAAGCGTCGTTTTCTTTGCGGCAAACACTGTACAGGAGAGTTCTTTGTTGTTGCTCTTGTCCGGGAGCATTTCGACAGTTCTTCGGGGCAGGGGTGTCAGCTCTGCGGTTATAAATGACGTACTGAAGCATCTGCACGACAAGTTTATCCGTTTGTTTTCCGAGCAGTTGACCCTACCGTACCTGAAGACAGCTGTGACAACTCTTATCGATGAGGCGCTGAAGGAGAAAAGGCAAATGTCTTCACTGAACCCGAGTGAGATCAGTCAGCTCCACACGGCAGTCGAAAAGATGACGGACACGACCGGGAATCTCTACTTGGCGTTTGAGAAGCGGATTATTGCGTTTATTGAGGCCATTCTTGCACATGGTCAGAACGATCCTTCCCCAATCGGTCTCATTACAGAATCCCTCTCCCGTCTTGCTGCCCTACTACAGCGCATGCTTGCCTTTAACTGGGAGGTGTACCAGCCTTTCTACAAGATTATGCTCCCACTTGTCTTGCAAAATGAAGCTGCTGTTTAGCGGGAACAGAAAGAAGCGAACGAGACCTTGGAAAACTATACAAGGAAGGAACTCTAAAAAAAGGCTTATCAAAAAGCAGTTACAATGAACTAAGGGATTTGAAGTAAAAATCGAAAGAAAAACTTAAGGGGGAAATGAGCGAACGGACGAAAAAATTAACAACCCCCCCCCCCCCAAAAAAAAAAAAAAGTGCACATGAGCCTTTGATGGCGCACACACACGCACCATGGAGGGAAAGAAAGAAAGAAAGAAAAATGGGGATGAGAGGGAATTAAAAGTCATTGAAATGTACTGCTGTACTTCTTCTTTTTTTCGTCGTCCTTTTTCCGTGTGTGCTTTCTCCACTACTTTCTTTCTTTCTTTATATTTCTCCAGAGATATGTGCATATATGTCCGTGCTTGTTAATCGGCTTATATATATATATATATATATATATATGTGTATGTGTGTGTGTGTGTGTCTGTGTTATTGCTTGTATAAATGCTCCCACCTACTTTGCATTTTACCACTTCTGCTGCTACAGCTATTTTTATTGCTTTTGTTTTGTTTTTTTCTTTTTTGGCGGAAGTAGTCCTTGGCGCCGCTGCTTTTTTTTTTTTTTCGGTCTCTGCTTGTGTGTGTGCACCAGTCTGTGCATCTGTCACTGTGTTTTGCGTGAATTCGCTTTCGCGTATTATCTTTTTTTTTTTACTTTTTCTTTTGAGACGCCTTGTGTTTTCTTTGCAACATGTTTTTTTTTCCTTTCCTGATTGTTGGTTTTTTTTTTTTTTGTCTTCGAAGTGAAACACTTAAGAAAAAAAAAAAGCGAAAGGCTTTACGGGCGTTTTTCCTTTTCCGATTTTTGTCTTGTAGGGGGTTTGACGGACTGTACCGGAGCCATGTACCCTCGTCCAGATGGTGTGAGCCTTCTACAGCGCTACATCACCGAAAACAAGCTGGAGGAGAAGGGTGTGTCGATAACAGAACTTCGGCGGCTAGAGGGCACGGATCAGGTCGTTTTGGGCGTGGATGGAACAAAGATTATTGATCTTGTCACCCACGCTGTGCGGGAGAAGGAGAAGATGGCCTTCTGCACTTACACAACTCCGTACACTGTGTATGAGAAGATCGGGGATATCTGCAGGTCTCTTCGCTCCATCAAGAACTGCACTCCCGTCGTGGTTTTCAACGGCATTCTGGTTTTCCCAGACTCAAACGAAGAGTTTGCCCGCGAAAAGAACATGCTGCCACTCGAAGTAGCTGCACTCACTGGTACGGACAGCTCCAGGCTGTGCAACATAGATGCACCGCGGGCTCTGGAAATTCAGAGAAAGTCTTCTAACCGTTTTGTCATTGAGGAGGATGTGGAAAACCAGATTGTCAAGCTTTTCCGTTCTGAGTTTAAGGACACCATGCGGGCGCCGTATCTTGCCTGGGCGCAGTTGTCCGCCTTCTCTCACCCTGCTAACCTTCACGTGTCGGAAGTGTATGGATGCCTGGAGCTCCTTGCATTCCCGGGCATTGACCGGGTCGTTACAAATATCAACATGATGAAGGGAACATTCGATATGGTGCGTAAGTCTCGTCTCTTAGAATTACTTCGGTTAGATGAAGACGATTTGGGAAGCTTAATACTGATTGACAGTCGAAACCAAATTATGAAGCCTGTCACCACCAAGTTTTTAAGCCTCGAAGATATGTGTAAGAAAATTACACGGTGCAATGATTACACTCTCGGAGGCTCATACGTGCACCAACTGAGAGAAAGTGAACGAACATTGGATGGGGGTCATTCCCGCGCATCACGCTCGGGGGCCGCCGCCTCTCGCAACCTCGCTGCTTTGGTATGTCCGGTACTGACGCTGAACTCACCATATTGCATTTCTCTCTCGCGTCTTTATGAGAAACGCCCGCCGCTACAACTCGATCTAAATCCGATAATGGGGTTCCCTCTTCCACCCGTTATGTACTACATGCTGACGGCAGGACTTCTGTCACCTAGCCTCTTTGGTGCGCTATGCCAGAGGAGTTTGGTGGATGACTGGCCGCTTTTGGACTCCATCAAGTACCGTGATGTGGCTGAGACAGTTTTGCCTCTGCGCGTGCAGACAATCTACCAGCTTGCTTCAACATTGAAGTTGAGTGATTATACCATGATGTGGTTTCGCCGCTACAACGTCCCTAGTACCCGTCTGAGCGCTATCCATCCTCCTCCAGATATTAATCTGGATGGATGGACTCTGAATGGTGTAGGTGTTCCTGATGGTATTCAACTTGTGGACGTGATGGAGTACGCGCACCTGGCGAGTTCCTCGCAGCGTGTTGTCTACCAAACTGTGGAGGAAACCTCTGCAGCCATTCTTCTTCAGTCTCTCGATTTGCTGGGGTACCTAACTCATGAGACACCAGCTCAGAAAAAAGACATTCAGGTAAGTGAACCCTCTGCATATGGCCGTGCGCTAAGGTTATGCAGTGTTTCGACACTCAGTGAGTACACTGTCCTTCTTATTGAGCTTACGCGTACAGGTGCCATCACAGCAGACCCGATTCGAATGACTCCTGAGGGGATGAATCCACGAAATATCCCCAGAGAAGTTGTTTTTGCTAGCCGTATTCTCTCTATCATTCCGCTAAATGTTTCAGCTCCTTGGAGTGGTCCAATCGATACTGAACTAGCAGCCTTCAGCATGCTCTCACGCATGATATCCCGGTCCATACGCCACCTCCTCGAAGCAATCATGGTTGTGATGTTTTACAAGGGCCAGACAGTAGTGCCACTGCACAAAATATGCGACATTCAAAGAACATTGCCCTTCTGTACCCCCGTGGAATTTGGTAGCGGCATTTTGATTGAGTACATTTTGATGAAAGAGAAGTGCACAGTGAGCGATATCGAGGCGGCATTCCCCGAATGCACATTTTTGCTTCACGATCTCGCGACACTTTTTTACTTCTGGGACCTGGCGGTATTCGTTCTGCAGGCAATTGTTAGCAAGGATGTCCGGGTCGACATGCAATGTCTTGACCTGGCCAACATGCGGATGAAGGAGGTACAGAAGAACCTTAATATCAACACGGGAGTGCGTGAGACATATTACTAAACCTGACTCTGTGGAAGAGACTGCAATGGGAGCAGCCTCAGCTGCATCTTCTGTTGGCCTGCCAGCACGTGAGCATATATACACACATACACATACACATATCACTTACAGTGAGTACACATGCGTATATTATATATATATATATATATATATATATATATATATATATATATATATACGCATACACGCACACGCGAGAGAGAGAGAGAGCGTCTACATACTACTGTGCATATCTACACCATGAGTCGTGCTCGTGTGCAAGAGGCATGAACAAAGGTCAGAGACAGAGACACGAAACACGCATCACAATAGAGACTCTTTTATTTATGTTGTTTTTAAATCAGATCTGATAGGAGAAGTCTCTCACTTCATCCCCTGAAGAAAAAGTAAACGGGAACAAAGGCTGAAACAGGCCCAACTAAATGAGGATGAAAGAAAGGAGCAAAAAAAATATAAGTGGTCCTGGTGACATATGGGGGTATAAGAAAAAAAGGAAAAAATGTACACGGAAAGAGGGATAAATAAAGGGGTAAAAAGACTCTCTCTCTGTGTGTATGCAAGCGGAAGGCGAAAGCAAAATCAGGGGTGTGTTTAGATAACTGACAGGAGAAAGAGAGAGAAAGAAAGGGGTGGGCGGGGTGGTGGATGCGTGCACACATACATCAATACAAATGATGAGTGTAGTGTACGCGTGTACTCCTTGTTTGCGTGTGTTTGTACGTAAGTGATGGGATTCGATGGGTGGGCGCTGGCCATTTATGGCTGGGGGGCAATATATAAGTAAGAAACAGATGGTGATGCAAATTGCAAAAAACTAAATTACAGTTGGGATGACGACAAAGTGCCGATTCAGTGGCGCTTTTTTCTTTTTTTTTTGGTTTTGTTAGGTGTTTGTGTGTGTGCGTCTGTTTTGTCTGACCTGTTGTCTCTCCTTCCCACCGTTTGAGTCGCTGGGACGGTGGCGCTCAGAAGTGGTGCAAGTTGGAGGAGGCAACGGCAGGCAAAACGGAGTTAGTGGATACGATAAGTTTCCCCCTAACCCCCTCCACGTGTGTGTGTGTGTGTGTGTGTGTGTGTGTGTGTGTGTGTATATGCGCAATTGCATGCATACGCTAGAGCTCTCCTACCCCTTTAACAACAACAAAAGAGAGAATGCAGCATGGACGGGGTATCAGAAAGTAAAGACAAGCAAACAGAAGATACGGTGCTTACAGGCCTGGAAAGAAAAAAAAAACGATGGGAGAAAGAGGGGGAAGGGAAAGAAAATGAACGGGGACACGGTCCCCCCCCCCCCCTTCCTCCTCATGAAGCCGCAACATAAGCCGCGGGGAGGAAGAGAAAAAAAAAACAAAATCAAAAAAAGTGAAAAGTTTATTTCATTTTGATCATTTTTATTTTTCTTTTGCCCTTTTGTTTGTTTAGTTTTTCTCTTTTTTTTTTTTTTCTCTTGCTTGTTTTGCAACTTCGTCCTCCTTGTGTGTGTGTGTGCGTGTGTGTGTGTGTGTTTGTTCTGCATGGGAAACTGGAGGGGCATGACGACGAGCAAATGACAGATATATATATATATATATATACACACACATATATATATATATATATAATGTATACATAATGCATATTATTATTATGATACATATATAGATGGACGTGGGGTGGGGGGGGGGAAGTCGACGACGAAAAGGAAAAAAGAAAATGTTGCTTCTTTTTGGTTGCAGAGATTGTGGATTTGCGCTAGTAGGGAGTAGTGTTTTATCACCACGGCTAAGTCAAACAAATATTTGCGCTCACCTTCACCCCCTTCCCTCCATCCTCTTGCTTTATCCCCTTTCCTCTATCTGCTACGCACACATACACTTGTGTACATGCTGGGGGCCAGGGAGCATATCGAGCGCATGTACGCTCGTGGGGTGGGGAGGGGGGAAAAAGGAAAAGAAGTAAGAAGGGGTAAGGAAGTGTTAATCCTATGGAAACCCTTGCAAATTATGATTCACTGACAGCAGGCGGTTGTGGGCTTGGAGACCCTTGTTGTTAGTGGCGGTAGAGCTCATTACATGGTGTATGAGGTAAGAAAATATGGCATGCAGCCCTACATAAATGCATATATACTGCACACAGACAGACTCACACACGCACCCACACATACGTACGTGGCATGGGAGAGAGAGAGAACAGAAATATGTGGCACACCCACACAAATGAACATGCGCATGCATATACAGTATCGCTACTTCTTTTTTTTCTCATCTTCTTGTCTCCTCTTATTTTTCTTCTGACATTCGGATTTAACTCAACATTGTTCACTGAATATAGGATTGCGATGAGAGGCTCATCTCTGCAAATTGACGACGTTGGAAGGGAAGTGTCGCAATGCGAGTGGAAACGGGAGCTGGAGGAAGAGGAAGAGGAAGAGGAGGGGGGGGTAGGCGTGGCTGGGAATGTTGTGACCGACGAAAGGTTGAGTGAGGATGTGATCGTACAGAAGAACGACAAAGATGCAACCGAAGAAGAAGAGATAGTCAGTGGATCCACAAGCATGGCAAAACTCTTCTTGCGCGCCCCATTAGACATATACGGTGGATCATTTGCAACTGTGTGGCCACGACCTGGGCCGGACCAAAAGGATTTTGTGCCCTACGCTGCAGTTGCTGACACGCTAGCTGACATCAGCGCTGAAGGTTCCAGGCTGGAGTGCATTAAACACCTCACTCATCTTTTTGTTTCTGTCATTGAACGCAGACCGGAGGACCTGATTGCGGTAATATATCTCATTATCAACAAGCAGGGCCCCGCACATGAGGGCATAGAGTTAGGTGTGGGTGATGCGTTACTGGTGAAGGTCGTTGCAGAGTGCTGTGGAATCACCGAAACGCATGCCAAGGAGGCCTACAAACAAACGGGAGATCTGGCTGAGGTAGCCCAGAATAAGAAGCGAAAGCAGGCAACACTTGTGAAACCCAAACGACTTTCTGCAGTAGCTGTGTTTCAGGCATTGCGCGAGATTGCACTCATGGGCGGAAAGGAGACGGCACGGCGACGTGCTGAAGTGATAAAGAGGCTAATTCGTGACGCTGTGGGACCAGAGGTAAATCTTATTGTCCGGGCGCTACAGCAAAAACTTCGTGTTGGACTCGCGGAATCTTCTGCACTTGTGGCAGTGGGGTACGCCTTCACGTTGGTGCATATTGGAACGAGCAATGTAATGACGTATACACCGGAGCAACTGCAGCGGGAATTAAGTATAGGTGCTGTCAATTTCACCCGCAGGTACTACGAAGTTCCGTCTCTTGAGATTGTGGTTGGAGCTGTGCTGGAGCATGGGTTTCCGGTGATTGTTCCGTCGTCCCCAGTCTTCAGGGAGCACGCGACGAAATTGTCTATTAGACCTGGTATTCCTGTGAGACCGCAACTTGCTCACCCAACGAGCGGCATCAATGTCATCTTGAAGCGGTTTCAAAACAGGGCCTTCACGTCCGAGTACAAATACGATGGTGAGCGGGCGCAGATTCATTATTCCCAGGAGAAGGGGTTTCAGATTTTTTCGCGCAACTCGGAGACACACACTGGGAAGTACCCTGATGTCATCGCAATGCTGCCTCGCACCTTTTCAACGCACACTGTTAAGTCTTTCATCATCGACTCGGAGGTGGTTGCTGTGGATAAAGTGACAGGGGCTCTTCAGGCATTTCAGGTTCTACAGCACCGTGGCCGGAAGAATGTTCTCTCAGAGAATGTCACAATACCAGTCTGTGTCTTTGCCTTTGATATTCTTTTCTTCAATGGCGAACCGCAGATGGCCAAGACGCTGGTGGAACGTCGTCATGTGCTCTATACTCACTTCACCCCCATCCGGGAAGAGTTCCAGTTCGCTGAGCACCTTGACAGCAGCGACGTGGAGGACATGCAGTCCTTCCTTGATCGCGCTATCAGGGATGGCACGGAAGGGCTCATGGTCAAGACACTGGAGGAGGAGGCGACATACACTCCAGCAAAGCGGTCGCATTACTGGTTGAAACTCAAAAAAGACTACATGGATGGTGTAACTGACACACTTGATCTCGTTCCTATTGGAGCGTTTTACGGGAAAGGGAAGCGGACAGGTGTGTTCGGTGGTTTTCTTCTTGCGTGCCATGACGACGAGAACGATGAATACCAGAGTATATGCAAGATTGGAACTGGATTTCAAGATGAGCAGCTTGAGTCCCTCACGCAGGCACTTCAACCACGAGTACTTGATGAGCGTCCACGATACTATCGTACGGAGGAGAAACCTGATGTTTGGTTGGAGGCTTCACAGGTCTGGGAAGTGAAGGCTGCTGATCTTTCCATCTCACCAGCTCATCTTGCAGCCTACGGGCTCGTTGACCCGTCGAAAGGAATCGCACTACGGTTTCCACGATTTGTTCGCTTACGCGAAGATAAAAAGGCGCACGAGGCGACTACCGCCACCCAAGTCGCTGAGCTGTACAACGCTCAGTCACTGGCCTGCAGAAATGACGGTGAGTAGGCTTCCCCTTTTTCTCTTTTTCTTGCGGTGTGTGCGTGTGCGTGTGTTTACCCGCCTTTTCGCTAACAAGTTGTTAAGTTTCTTCTCATGACAGCATGGAGAGAGAAAAAATGCGCGGATGGATAAAGTGAGGGAGAAACGTAGAGTACAACAAAGCTCTGCTTCTGTTTACATGGGGTTTGTTTGTGTTGTTCTCTCCGTCACCAACACCATCACCTTCTCCCTACCTTCTTCCTGCATGATGCGATTGGGGAGTACGTGGGTAGAGTTGGGTGTATATATATATATATATATATACATACGTAAAAGGGGGGGGCACCTATATGGGCGCAGCTCTGTGGAGTTTGACTAGGTGGGGTACCACCGACACGAATCACACGTGGAACACAAAACGAAAGAGACGACGCTTCTCTTGCGCCGAGGACCAAGTTGATAGAATTAATGGAACCGTAATGATGACCGAGGATGACCCCGACGCTCAGAGTCTTCTAAAGCTGCGTGTTGAAGGAACAGAAAGTGTCCCTTCTGCTCTGCTATGTCACTCTGTATTGTGTGGTGCGTCGGTTGAGGATGTGTACGGTTTTCACTATCATGCGTACCCAACTGAATCGCCGCACGATGCTCACGGCACAGCACTATGTTGGTCATTGCGGAGATCATCATTGAAGGTGCATACACTGTTGTCTCTGGGGCGTGTGGCGAATAGCTGCCGAAAAGATTTAGTTTTTTTTGACGACGACGTCGGCGTGAGGCTCTCGTATAGAACGGCACTTTAAAACTATCTGCGCGTAAAGGAACCAAAAGAAGGCGACGAACACTTCTTTTTCTTGTTTTTGTTGCCAATACTTCCATAAATGCATGCATAAATATATGCACCCTTCTCTTCTCGTATGTTTCTGTGGCTTTACACGTTTCTTGTCTGAAAGACATGAAGGTTTCCGATCGTTTGTAGTTCTGCATCCTATTTCCTTTTCTCCCTCGTCATACTGCACATGAGCGGAAAGGAATACGATCTCTTTCTCTTCTTCTTCAGCGTCTGTGTGTGGGTGTTTTTTCTTTTTTTCTTATTTGGCGCTTAAAACATCATGACTCAAGGTGTCTTGGCTACGTTGGAACAAAAACTCGATGAACTCACCGAGATGAAGGTGTTTAACGAGGATGTAAAGCGCGGCGTTGATAATCTCATCTCATCGATGCCGAACCCCGACGAGGAGAGGGATCCCGAGGAGCGAGTAAAGCTGCTCGTTTTGAGGTGCAAGGCACTCACTCTGCTGCCTAGTTTTTCTATGGATGCGGAGCGGGATTGTACCGCAGCATTGAAGCTTCGCACCGATAAACCTGAGATTTGGGTGCTTCTTAGCGAGTGCCTTGCACGCCGCAATGCAAACCGCGAAGCCTGCGATGCTTTGGACAGTGCCCTACGCATCGATTCCAAAAATGTGAAGGCCTTGTGCCAGTACAGCCGAATTCTAAGAACTCTTGCAAGTGATCAAAAAATATTGCCAGCTGAGCGTCGGAGGTACTTCAGCGAATCGGTGGCGCGCGGCAAGGCCGCTGCCGCCGCACGACCCACAGACGCTGATGGCTGGCATTGTTACTCGATTGCACTACTATCCCAATCCCTTGTAGAAGGTGTGGATATCGATGGGGTGCAGAAGTCTCTGCACGTCATGCGACAGGCCGCCCGTACATTGCCTGAAGATCCTGATATTCGGTACAATAAGGGTATCATCGAGGGTCTTTTAGGAAACTTTGGCCACGCTGCATGCGACTTTCTTGCCGCGTACAAGGCAGATCCAATACGACTGAAAGGGACAAGGCAGCATCTGGAGGAGCAACTTGCGGTTCTTCGAAGGGTGCAGTCTCGAATAGAAGGCGCGCGCCAGGCTGGTAAACGGACTTTTTCGTCTTTGCTAGCGAAGCTACCAGAGCCGCAGGACACCGCGACGATAAAAGCGGTGATTGAGGGGTGTGCTGCGTCTCCATGTCACGTGACGGTAGGGGTGATGGATATTTTGAGTGAGCCCACAATGGAGCCTATGGTTGTCTTAGCAGCGGAAAAGTCAGGTGAGTTTATCTTGCTTTTGTTTTATGGCTTGCTGCGCACTGGTATCAAGCCCAGTGACACAATTATTACCTTAACCTTCCCGGCAAGTTCTTGCATTCGCGTCCAACATGATGTTCCGCCCATTCCCCTGTTGGATTCCGCTTCCCACACTTCAACGCTCTTGCAGGTGTTTGTGGATCTCAAGACAACCCTTGTCAACGGCATGCCAATCCCAGCATCTAAGCGGGTTTTGCCAAGGATGTCATCACGACTGTTTATCTGAATATATATATTTTTATTAGGTCTGTTTTTTTTTATTGTTTTTGTGGGAAAAAACTGCGTGGAGAAAATTGGAAAAAAAAGATTGGTGAAAGGTATAGCGTTGGGTCATAACCACTGATGTCACGAGGACTCTTTCTTGCCGCATTCCACGCTGCCACTACTGCTTTTCCATCTTTCGCTGCGTTTCCTCTACTGCTCTCTCCTTGTTTCTTTCTCTCTCTCTCTCTTTCCCTATCTTTCGCACCATTCATTTTCTTTTTTCTCGTTGCTTGCATGTTGTCGCATATATTTTCTTCGTGTTCACACATTTCCGACCAAGCTGGCTTGGCTCTCTCTCTCTCTATACCTAATATATATATATATATATATATATATATATATATATATATATATATTAGGTATACATTTTTTGCTTATATTTACACCGCTTTTTTTTTCTAGAAGCGAGTGCTGTAGAGGCCCATGGTGCAGCGTCTGCGTGTGTATTCCACGGAGAAGGACAATTATGGCTGTGGGCGCTGCGGTGCATACTTTTGCGATGGAAATGATATCATCTCGCGGCATTTTCACGGTAAACATGGCAAAGCCTATTTGGTTAGTCGTTGCTTCAATTACTACTTTGGGCCACAGGAAGAAAAGGAGTTGATGACGGGCACACATATTGTGCGTGATGTCTTTTGCTCTGTTTGTGATCGTTACTTCGGCTGGACGTACGATTTTGCTCATGAGGAAAAGGAGCGGTACAAGGTCAACCGGTTCGTGCTGGAGCGCAAGCTTTTACGTTCCTTCGCTTCGTGTGACGGAGCCGATACGTTTGAGGGCGGTGGTGGATCACAAGGGGTGCAAAGCGCTCAGTAGTTCATCACACATTCTCTTCCATGTTTTGTGCAGTGATTGGAGTAGTTTTTTTTTGTGTGTGTGTCGTCGTCGTCGTTGTTTCTCCTTTCTGTTTTTGCTGCTTCCTTTCTTCTTAGTCACTCAAGCTTTCCTCCCCCCTCTCCCTTGGGTTTTTTTATATACGTCTTTCTGCTCATCGTCTTTGTACGCCTCGTCGTACGTATGTATTGCCGTTTCACCTTTCTTTTTCTTTTTCTTTTTCTTTGCCTTTGCCTTTGCCTTTGCGCCCGCGTTGCATATGTGGATTTTCTCCATTTATCTTTCTTCATTTTTCTTTTCTTATTGTTATTGGTTAGGATGGTTGCACTCATAGAATGAAGGGATTCTCTCATGCGGCATTGCCGAGGTTGTCTCGGAATAAGAACCTCGGTGGCAGTCTAAAGGAGGCTTTGATTGGTGGGCAGTTCCGCATTCTTGACCGCTTAGGTGACGGCTCATTTGGGGAAGTGTACACGGGCGTGAATGTCTACACTGGTGCAAGTGTTGCAGTGAAGGTAGAGGTGGCAGAGGGGCATAGTCGTGTCTTTCAGGAGTACAAGATATATACTCATTTCAGCGACTGTGCTTTTCTTGTGGGCATTCCCCACGCATACTTCGCAGAGCGTGTGGGTGACTACAACGTTGTCGTTATGGAACTCCTGGGGCCCAGCCTCGAGGATTTATTCAACCTCTGTGGCCGGATGTTTGGTGTAAAGGGGGTCTGCATGATTGGTATACAGGTGATTCAGCGACTGCAGTTTCTGCACAGTATGTGCTACATTCACAGGGATATCAAACCGGAGAATTTTGTTATGGGTGTGGGGAACAGCTCGAACACAGTGTACATCATTGACATGGGGCTGGCAAAGCGATACCGAAATCCTGTGACACTGAAGCATATTCCAAAGGAGAAAAAGAAATCTCTTACTGGAACGGTGCGCTACGTGAGTATCAACACTCACAACGGCATTCAACAGTCTCGTAGAGATGACATGGAGGCAGTGGCATACCTCTTGGTTTACTTTCTTCGCGGGAAGCTTCCGTGGCAAGGAATGAAGAAGCAACTTAGTGGTAATCGCTTTGAACACATTCGAGAAGTGAAGATGGCAACATCCCCAGAAAAACTGACAGAGGGGTATCCCGTGCAATTTTCAACACTTGTGGCGTACACGCGTGCTCTTGAATTCGAGGAGGCCCCAAACTACTCTTACTGTGTTCGCCTGCTTTATGAAGCACTTGTGGGGCAAAACGAGATGTGCGACTACCAGTACCCTTGGCTGGCGATGCTGGATCCGCATGCGGCACATGGGGGTACTGGCGAAGACCTCATGGGGGAAGGGGGTGAGGGAGGAAGGAAAGAAGGAGAAAAGGAAGAGACGAATACCGTTATGCGGACAAAACCACCCACAATAGGCACACAACACGTATTGAACCTCACAAACGCTACACAATTTCATACTGTTACTGACAATAGTTGCAATGATGTCTCGTTGGAGGAAAGAAATGGAATGTCATTGCTGGAGGTGCTGCGTGACGTGTATGGAATGAATGTTCTCCCGTAACCGTTGCTTGGGGGAGGGCTGTAGGCGGTGTCGTGTACCTATTGAGCAGAGCGTGAAGGTCTGCTTGTGATCCCCTGCATGTTATTCAACCGATGATGTGCTTGTTGTTGTGTCCGCAGTTTCCACCATAATAGCTCTGAGTAATATCCGCTTCATTTAATTTACTTATAAGTGTATATATATATATACATATATATTTGTTTTTGTGTTCAACGTTGACACCTCGTGCAACTCACCTTCACTCGAATCACACAATAACAAAAAAAGGGGTGGGGACATGAAGCTGCAGGGCATGGCGCGACCACCGATGGAACCTGGATGCGTTTTTCTACGCTTATAATGGCTGCGATGCATCTCCCTTTTATCCGTATCTCCACCCTGTCGGCCATATATATTTCTCTTTTTGCGAGATAATCATGCGTATGAGTTTATACGTGTGCGTGTGATTGCTTCGTTCACTTATTTGAGTTTTTCTTGTCATTGCCCCTCTCTTTTTTTTTTTTTTGATTACATCATCGTTTATTTTGATGCCGTCTTTCAGCATAAGCGGCAAGCGATTCTCACCGCTGCCCTTTGTTTGATGTGCCCTGCTCATTCATCTTGGTGCCTTTCCACGTTGATGAGCTCGCATTGTTTCTTATCCCACTCTTCCATTTCGGGCTGCTACGGTTAAACACACGTAATTGGCTCTTTGCTCTTCTCATTCACTCTCCTACTGCTTGTTTTTCTTTGTATACTGCTCGATTTTTTTTTTCTTTTTATCAGGGGTCTACGGAATAAGTTACCATGAACACCACGTGGAGCACTCAACTAGTGGAGGAGCTGCTATTCCGGCAGTACATAAAAGGTGAGGATGTTTCGTCGCTGCTGCCTCCACCACCGGCTTTCTCTGCCGATCAATACATGGAGAATTACGATAAGAGCACCAAAGTACTGCTTTCTTATGTTCAAAATGGTCCGACAGCAGCCCTGTCGTCCCAAAATGTCAACACCGCATCAAGAATGCAGGCGGCGACACCTGTTAAGGGGCAGCCATCCTCCTCTCGCGCAGCTAACCTACCTCCAACTGCAGCCGATAACAAGCTACAGGCTACTCGCACCCCGAAGGGAAAGGAGACTTCATCCGCTGCAGTAAACTCGCCTCTTCCAGTCGCACCTGATCGCTCGACACAACAGGAAAATGTTGAAATGCCCACCCAGTTGAAAGGTCGGGTGGAATGGCCTCCCTCAGTACCCACCAACGCCTCACTCAAGAGCAACAGCCGTTCAAAGGTGGCGCACTTAACGGCGAAGCGGGTGGCTTCGCAGGAAGGTGTAGACCCGGATCTCATTTTTGCACAGAACCCCGAGGAACTTCCTCTTCATGCCATCTTTTCTAGGTACCCCAAGGCGTTGGAGTCCTTGGCGGCGGTTCGCGGTGCCAGCGGTGACTGGCGAAATGACACATTTACGACAGAGGAAGAAACTCAATACAAACGCGATCTGGGATTTGTGTATATAGGACCAAGTCAATGCTCCTACGCCAGGACCAACCTTTTTCAGAAGTAGGTGTATTTCGCGTTAGAAGTTCTTTCCTTTTTTTCTGATGTGTGACCTTTCGCTTCTTTATGTGAGTGACTAGGTGTTCATGGATGGTTAGACAACTAGATGCATTCCCCTCTTATTATTCTTTCCAATATTCTCGATTTTTATTCCATGCCAGCCAATGCGTTTTTGTGGTTGTGCTTTTTTTTTTTTGTTTTGCTCTTTTACTTGTTCCTTCTACATTTGTGTGCTGGGGCATTTAACGCGAGGTTTAGAGGCCGGCAAACAAGAATACCTACAGGAGTTGGATATTGATTGAGGTGGTGGTGTCGGGTGAACAAAACAACTTCCTCCCACATACACATGCCAAACGTCTCTCCTCCCCTCCGAAAAAAAAAAACATTTTGTTTGGCTTTCAGTCACTTTGTGTGTTTGTGCCGTATTATGTTGCCTATTTTGTTTTCTTTTTGCTGGTTTTCTTTCTTGTTGGATGGGGTTGGATTTCTTCGGTTTTTTTTTTCTTTTTTCGGTTTCGGCTCGCCATGGCCCTCACGCCTGGAACGCTGCTCTGGGTAAAATGCGACGACGGGGAATGGTGGCCGGCTGCAGTGCGGGAGGCCGACAAGAAATTGCTCCTTGTAGTTGACGGTGGGTACGATACATGTGTGGAGTTCTACCATGATCCTGGTAACTTGTATCCACTAGCAGCGGAGAGTGAGGGCGTGCGCCTGTTCCACCCATCGGAGCTTGAGCGGGATGAGGCGGAGAAAAGGCTGTTCCTTTCAGGCGTGACGCAGGAAGCGATCCGGCGGGCATTACTAGACGTCAATAAAAATGTAAAATCAACGGAAGAGGCGGTTACACCCTACACCGCGGAGGAGTTGCGGTGCATGTCTGTTCTCCTCAATTCCGTTAATCATGAGACCGCTGCACAGCTTAGGCGAGAGCTTCTCTCGCGAGAAGGAATTAACCTTTCAATGCAAAGTGTTCGACAAGCGAACACAAAGGAACGAAAAAAGCGCAAAAGAGTAACACAACCGATGGAGGTACGAATTCCTAAAGGCGATTACACTGAGACAACTGTGGCTGGCTTGAGTACCAGCCCCGTTATCCCTTCATTGGCATCACATGTTCCACAGGGAAAGAATATCGGAATATCGGAGGTGGGAGAGGAGGAAAGTTCATTCCAGAAACCTTTTGATCCTCTTGCGTTGGATGTGCTGCGCAAGGAGGTCTTCGAGGATCCCAATCGATTTGTGCTTTCGCCCTTTTACCGCTACTTGGATGTCTTAGGTGCTGTGACTGTGGATAGGAGACATGTTCTGACAACATTGCCCTCACCACTCGCGATATGTGAGGTTTCACCCGATGAAGGGTTTCCGTCCTCGCGACGTGTGCTGCTTTTAGCGCTTTCTCTCCCCACCTTTGATCACACCGATGGGTGGATGCTTCCCTTTGAATATGAGGGCACGACAATTGCCATGACACTTTCTGTCAATGATGTGGTCATTGATACACCACGTAATTGCGCATTACCATCGGGAAAGGAAACGCGAGCAGTAAAAACGGCCCCTGTAGCTGATATAACTGATCATGTGCTACACCAGGAGCTGTTTTCTCTCGTGGTTAGTTTCACGGGGTCCATCGAAGATGCAACTCTCTGGGAAGGTTTAATTGTCGCTATATATGCAGACTATTGCGACATGGATGTTTTGGTGGATCGGATTCTGTCTAACTATCAATCTCCACCTCACCAAAGAGGCCGTGAGGATGTTGTGGGAGTTCAGGTGGGGGTGGTGTGTCCTATTACGACGCTTCCATTGGAAATTCCCGTGCGAGGGTTTTCCTGCGAGCATATGCAGTGTGTTGAGCTTCGTTCATTGCTTATACATTGCTCTCGGATGAATGTGTGGAACTGTCCTCTTTGTTGGGCTCCAACTACACCTACAACTATTGCTGTTAACTACAGACTGAAGGACTGGCTAGAGGCACACCAGTCGGAGATGAGTGACGTGAACTTCATCGTTGAGACACCACCTGGTGTTCCTCTTCGAGTTAAATGGAAGGAAAAGAACTCAAGGAAGATTACTGAGGTGATCTCCATTGATTGATACGTATGCAACCTCAATTGACTCTGGTATTCTTCTCTGATGAAGCATTTTATCTCCATCGTTATGTTTTTTTTTTTTTGTTTACTTCTACTGATATATTCCCCTCGCCTCATTCTGATGCCTACTCACCTAAACATCTCGTCGCTTAACTTTTTATTGCCTTTCCTGTAATGCATTATTAGATGGCGGTGAAAATCGCCATTTCTCGTGCATTACTTTAAATAATCAGTGGCTGATGAATAATCTCTTACTCTCAGCAGCAGAATGCAGAAGGCAGATCGAATTTACCGAAGACAGTGTTTTTCGAGCGCAACGGCTGATGTTCGCCCGTACGATTGGAATACTCATCATGGAAGTGAGATCGAGGCAATATATTAACTTGATGCAATCTCTCTGGAGTGGGTCCGATACTCTACGCTCTTTCTATTTGTTATTCGAGCAAAAAGAGAGCTTCCTGGCGACCTCTGCCACTCTATTATGCGCTGATGCTCAGCTGCAGATGTCGAACCAAGACAGTAGTTCTGTGCCGAGCATATGGCCGCCACTTCTTCCCTTTTCTCCTGTGGGAGAAGGGAAAGTAGCAGTTGAAGCATCTGAAGACAACGGAGGATGGAAAAAGATGATCGATTCGCAATTACATGAAGGAAACCTGGACGAGTCGCTGTCTCAAAGGTACTCTGCAGGGTGTCTTCAGTTGTTTAGCACATATGGCTTGGAGTGCGCCCGCATGCAAAGGGAATTACTGTGGAGGGTGCACACACACAACTTCATGGAACTTGCTACCGAGGCTTTTCCACCCTTTGTTGATGCCGATACAATAATAGCGAAAAACACATTGAGGGATATCTATGGGTTGGTGGTGAGTGACGGTTTCTTGCACAATCGTGGCGGCCATATAGTGAAAGAGTATTACTACCAGTTGCGCGTCATCCAATCTGTGAGTCCGGCTTATCCATTGGTAAAACCTGGTGACGTACTATTTTCCATCAACGGACAACCGGTTGTCACCTTTAAGGGCATCAGGTCAGTGCTGCAGGGCCACACGAAGAGGCTGGAGCTTCTTGTATTGCGTCATAAAAAATTGATTTCAGTTATCCTCTCCGTGTAGTTATAAATTCTGATCCTTCCTTTATTTAAAATCTTGTTCTCTCTATGCGCCCTTTTTTTTTCCCCCCCCTGAGAGCTGGAGACGGGGATGATTGTGTCTTCCTCCCTTTTTTCGTAAACCCCGTGGAAGATCGTCACATCTACTTTCCATTCGTTTACCATTCAGCGTGGCAGAAAGGCGGAAGTTCTGAAAATTCATCTATCACTCCACCGCATGAAAGGCGGGTCAAGGGAACTTCCAGTATGATCTCCTTGTCACTGCTAGTAATTGCGGACAAAAAAGGGTCTTTGAAAGCTCTCACAGGAATTGTTTATATCAACGATATAATAGATTTAACTCCGGGTCATTCGAGCGTTTCTTTTCCTCCTTTTCAAAAGGGGTGGTGAGGGTGGCGGGAAGCGCGCCAACTTTTCTTTTCCTAACTTAAAAATTCTCTCACACACAAACCTACTTCCATATTTGAATGGATAGCCCCCCCCCCGTAGCAGCACCACATGTATGCGCCACTCTCTGTCTTTCAGTGCGATGTCGTACTTTTTATTATCATCCTCGCAACTCTCTGCTGCCTGGTGCGTGGGCACGAGTGCTATTTCCTTCTTCTTTCGGGTTGGTGTTATCGTCTTTTTTTGGGGGGTTCTGGTGATTTTTGTGCAGTTCAAGCCATAATGTCTGTGCGTCAAATTCTTTTCTCTTCTGAGCACGTGAGCGAGGGTCATCCTGATAAGCTCTGCGATCAGGTTTCGGATGCCGTGCTGGATGCGTGCCTCACTCAGGATCCCCTATCGAAAGTCGCATGTGAGACTTGCTCTAAGACCGGAATGATCATGATCTTCGGCGAGATCACCACAAAAGCGGTGCTCGACTACCAAAAGATTGTCCGTGAAGCGGTAAAGGAAATCGGGTTTGATGACAGTGAAAAGGGACTGGACTACCGTTCGTGCAATCTTTTGGTTGCCATAGAGCAGCAGTCGCCTGAAATCTGTCAGAGCCTTGGTGACTTTGAGGGCGAGAATCTTGGTGCTGGCGACCAGGGCATGATGTTCGGCTATGCAACGGACGAGACGGAGACTCTGATGCCCCTCACATACGAGTTAGCACGTGGTCTTGCTGTAAAATACAGTGAGCTTCGTCGTAAAGGGGAACTGCCATGGGCCCGACCAGACGCAAAGACACAGGTCACTGTCCAGTACGAGTACGACACACGCAACGGTAAACAACTATTGACGCCTCAGAGGGTGGCTGTCGTTCTCATTTCCGCTCAACACGATGCACATGTAACGAATGAAACTATTCACAAGGATCTCATAAACAAGGTGATAAAGGCTGTCATTCCTCCCCACATGCTCGACGCTGAGACGAAGTATCACTTGAACCCCTCCGGCAGATTTGTTATTGGTGGGCCTCATGGTGATGCTGGTTTAACTGGCCGAAAAATCATTGTTGACACATATGGTGGATGGGGGGCACATGGTGGTGGTGCGTTTTCGGGGAAGGATCCATCGAAGGTGGATCGTTCTGCTGCGTACGCCGCTCGCTGGATCGCGAAGTCTCTCGTTGCTGCGGGAATCGCTAAGCGCTGTCTTGTTCAGTTGGCCTATGCTATTGGTGTTGCAGAGCCGCTGAGTATCCACATTGAGACCTACGGCACGGGAAAGTATGATGACGAGCGTATTCTCTCCATTGTTCAAAGGAATTTTAAGCTTCGTCCATATGATATCATCAAGGAGCTTGAACTTCGTCGGCCAATCTACCACATGACTTCACGTTTTGGTCACTTCGGTCGTGTTGATTCGAGCAACAAATCTGGTTTCACATGGGAAAATCCCAAGATACTGGATGAGTAGAAAAATGGTAATTAAAGGCATTCCACCCCCTTTTTCGTTCTCTTTCCCAATATAACCACATGCTGTTCCCCCTCTTTCTACATTAACTCATTACGCTCATGCATGGTAACAGGCACTGATGCTGTGATAAAGGGTAATAATGCATACGACGACTATAGGTATTATTATTTTAGGACTTCTTTTGAGTTTCTGTTTGTTGTTGTTGTTGTTGTTGTTTTATTGTTTAAAAGGCCATTGATCTCTTTTTTCAACAACACATCAAATCAGAGATCACGGTGAGTCGGCAAAAAAAAAAAACCCTGAAAAATTATTTAATTAAAGGGCCACTGCTTGTGTTCGTGCCTTTTTATATGAGTGAATGGTTCTACTTCTTTCTGGGTTTTATCTTTCGCATGACGTTTTGGTTTTGTTTCTTAAGCCCCCCACCATCTTTTTTTTTTTTTTTTGTTTTGTTTTCGTTGCCGTTGTTGCAGGGGTGGTAGTGGTGGTAGCGGACAGAGCAGGATTCATGCTCTCTTCAAATCTTAGGCGTCAGGCTGATCGTCGCACTCGACATCACATGATGGTTGATGGGCAAATTAATCCTCGTGAATGGCTAAATTGGCACCCGAAGGAATATCAGCCGTGGTATTTTGATCGGCATAAGTTTCTCTACGAGCAGCATCAGTACGCATCGTTTCATCATTTACTTTGCCATCAGGTGTATCTGAAGGACATTCTTCACTTGTTCCGCCATCCAGAACCGTACACCTACATTATCGACTGCAGAACGTCTACAGAAAAGATGCACCGTTGGGTTCCACATAGCTGGTGGCTTCCACGTGATGAGGTGGAGTATGCGCTGCAACTCACCTCTGAGGAGTTTTCTGACATGTATGGATTTTCCAAGCCAAAGAAGTCCGATGACGTCATACTCGTCTCTCACAATGGTATCTACTCTGAGCAGGCGGGTTGGGAGTGGAAGAAACAATTCTTTCAACACGTGTACAATTACCGTGGTGGGACGAACGAACTTTTTGGGGAGGAGTACAGTGATGCGGTAGTGAAGCATAATCTCGCGCCATGGAAGGGGCCCTTCCCACAGAGTGGGATATTTGTGGACAAGTGGAGTAAACGGAAGGTGCTGACGCGGACAGGTCCCTTTGATCGCCAGTACGAGATGCAGGACTTTGCGTTGCCGGACCTGGAGCTGGAGAAGCCCAGACACGCGGAGGAGGGTCCCCGCCAGAACATGCCGTATGGTCTCCAGTAAAGAAGAGGAATCAAGAGGGGCAACAAAAGATGAAAAAATACACAACATCAACAGCAGTAGCAGCAGCAATAATCTACTCATCAATTAAATATATAAAAAAAAAAACAACAACAAATGAGAAGTTGGCTGCACTGATTTATATATTCGTTAGATGCATGCACACACGAACAGAGAGACATTGTGAGCTGATCTTAATCATGTGTACTTCATTTTGGACCCTTCTTCCGCTCTTTGTGGTAGTTGATGGTGACAACGTGGTGGTCATTTGGTTGTAGGGCTGCCATTCAAACGTCACTGCACTCGCCTTTGCGGAGGGTGTACAGTTCTACAGAATTCAGGTATCCATGCGATGTAATTTTTAAGGACTCTGACCATGTTGTTAACCCTGTAGTTGACAAGCGCCTCAGTCGAAGACGGTACTCCGCTGCCAATACGAATGGACGATCGAAACATATCAACAGCATAATCGCTTCCTTGAAATCGATTCCAAAGGCAGAAGCATCCGCATCATTTGAGAAGTTGCATCCCCGTGATAGGCTGGATGTTCTTCGGCTCCTTGCACGCCGTCGTAGCCGCAATTGTAATCGTGGTGGCAATGCTCTTCCTGTATATAGAAGCCATCTCTTTGAGAGACAATATTTCTTCAGGGAAGAAGATCTGATTGAACAAAGCACCCTTGGTCGAGGGCCTGGTGGGCAAGCAACGAACAGGCGAATGCAGACAGTAATTCTAAAGCACACACCCACGGGAATTGTCGTCAAGTTCAGCAAATTCACCTCATACTGGATCAACCGGAGGACGGCACGGGAGATTCTCAACCTTCGTTTGGAGGAGCATCTTCTTGGGCCCATGTCGACACTTGGTCGCATTAAACAGCGTCGGGAGAAACGGCGTTTGCTCCAGCTTCGAAGGGCACGTTTACTTGCAGAGAAGGGCAGTGTGATATCAGCCAAGATGTCACAGCAGCATGAGTTTTACAAAGTTCTGAGAAGCGTTCTCCCATTTCCGCCAGCTGTGCTGCTGCAGTTGGGTTCTGGATATGTTGACAGAACTCTCTTCATGTCACATCTTTTTGACGAGGAGTGCAGTAGATGGTGGCCTATGCTTTCGGTGGCGTTTTCCCATTTGAATGGCAATGATAATAATGATACTAATAATGATTTGCATTTCAATGTTCCAGAGTTTCTTCGTTATGTGTTCCCTGCGGTGTATTTTTCTTTGGAGAGGAAGCCGACATCGGTTGAAAAATACGAGTGGGGGGAGGTGAAAAAATGCGCGGTTGATGAGGCCTGCCTGCGCAATGTGACGCGTGGACTGCGATGCTTTGTGGAACTCTTTGGTTTATATCTTCACGAGAGGCCTTCAGAAGAGGGCAGTGGTGGAGTTTTTGTGCTTGAGCCTGATGGGCTCAACTGGTTGGAGTTGCGAAGGCGGATGGTGGTGTCGAGCGAACGAATGAATCCCATGGCGCTTGCGTGCTTTTCGCACCTTATCTTGAGCCTCACGCAGCTCCGGTGCGTACGTGAGGCAACTGCCATCGAAATGTTTTTTCGACGTGAGTCAAAGGCAGGTGTAAAGGGCCAGTGGGCGGTGCATGGCTGTAAAGCACTGCAAAGTGTAATAAAACGTCATGAGGCCTTTGAAGCGCAATTGGAGACACAGAACCCATTAGATACCTGAAGTGGAGACGGGTGAACCTCCCTTCAAAGAAGAAAAAGTCCTTTCCCGTATATATATATATATATATATATATATATATATATATATATGCGTGTGTGCGTTTTGTGGACTCTCTTTTTTTCCTTTAATGCACTTCCTTGTTTTTGTTCCGCCTTTAAACGATTTCTTCTCGCTTTTACTCTCTTGTTGTTCTTTCTCTTTTTCTGCGCATCCCCCCACCAGGAAAATTTTCGTGCAACCTGTTTTCTTCCTGTTTTGCAGATGTCTGTCCTTGGCCTTGCAGTGATGGGAATCCTCTGCACGGCTTATTTTATTGACACTGCTTTATATTCTGTTTAAAGACACGAACTCCCCCGTCCGGTGATCGATATTTGTGCCGCCGCTTATTAGCAGAGCAATCATCGTGAATGGACATCTTTTTCATCCTTTGGGAGAGGCAGCGCTGTTGCAACCCTAGTGGCTGCAGTTCAAAGGCTGTCTTAATGTTCTTCGTCGTCTTTTTCACCACATGTGCCGGCTTCCGCCAGATGGTATTTGTCGAAGATTGCAATGACACTTGATCCTTGTAACTGCATTCAACTACACGTTGGTATCTTTGGCGATACCAACATTGCCCTTCAGAATAGACCGGATCAGAATGCTCCATACACAACTTTCATAAACCCCACGAGGAAAGCGATCTCTCCCTTGTTCCCTATTCCGAAGCGCCTCTTTTGTGGGCATTCCGGTGGGCGGTTAGGGAATGAAGGAAAGAGACGCAAGTATGCCGGATGAAATTGCCGACGTGCATACGTTGAATGAGCCGAAAAATATTGCAGGCAGTCTTTAACGGGGTGCAGCTTCAAAACCGTATGGACTTCACATGCAATTATAACAGCATCTCTTCTGGATTTTTAGCTATGCTACTGCTTGTTACCGGGTACTGCGCTCTGCAAGGCGATTCACACCCGAACGAATGCCGTCAAGGAAGTGGGTTTTCTGTCGCCCTCTTTGTTGTGTTACAGATTACCTCATGGCGGGAAGCCATATTGCGTTTTTTATTGACTGTGCAAGGTGTGTTAACAGTGGGTCTCAGTGTAATCTCAATGATGATGGTATATGGATCAGATGTCTTAGATGAGGTTTGCCTAGATCAGACGGATCTGCATGTGGACGATAGGGCGTTGGTATATGTTTTGATGCGGGAAAGGACATTTACATGTCAGCGTATTTTTGAATGGCTTCGTTGCTTTTTTTTTCCTTTTTGATTGCTCGTTGATGAGACTGCTTTTTTACCTTTGTGCTGGATGATCAGTTCACGGCCCCGCCTTACGGGCCTTATCGTACTGTCACTTATGAAAGCCTTCTGCGAGGGTTTCCCAGGCCTCGATGTGTATTATCGGACTACACGGGAGTTGAACGCCAAGAGGATCCTGAGCTCTTCAGACAGTGAATCCCATTTTGGTCTTGATCCATACCCTTGTGTGGGCTACAACCAGCCCTTACGTCACCTGTTAGTTTGCTTTGCACTGATCACCCACTGCAGCCACTGGAACCGCACATACATGCCAATGTCTTGTCGTGTTCCCTTCTATTGTGCTCTATTTCTGCATTACCACCTCTCCACATGAGGTATTGTGCGTGTTGAAGAAAAGAAGGGATGGTGGAAACGTACGATAAGAGTTACATCTACTATTTCTTTTTTTCCCCTTTTACCCCATTTTTTTTTTGGGGGGGGGTTTCCTGAGCTTTGTTTTCCGTGGTGCTTTGACCTTTCTGTTTGTCTCCTTCCCACTTTTATTGCATTCTGGTTTCCCGAAGATGTACGTACGCCCCCTCTCTCGATGAGGAGATAAACAATTCAAAATTAGTTTGCGAATCTCCGTCTTTCTACTTGCTTATGTGCGGAGTGGAGGGAGGTCACCTGTTGTGCAGATTGAGTAGGACATGTTTTTTTTTTTTGTTCTCAGGGGCAGAAGTGGCTTTTGCCTGTCCTCACTTCTCTACTCTAGACAACCCGCATTGAATGGTATGTGTTAATTTTTTTCTGTAGGCCGAGTGAGTTGGCCACAGGGGAGGTAATCGGCGCATGATTTTTTATTGCTGTGGTGGTGAGTGCAGGGATTGTGGAGTCACAGCACGAAGAGCGAAGAGTTTTATCGATAGATCCCCTTAACTACACTGCTGTGTACGGTAGAAAATTGTTCCCCTATCACTTTTTTTTTTTTTGCGCTTTCGTGTTATAAACCACTGACGACGATGTTGTGACATGCGGTAGTTTCCCTCCTTTTTTTCCTCTTTTCTTCCAATAATCGGTGTGGTACCTTGAGCAAGCGCAACAATAACAAATAGTGGTAGGGATGACGTCTGAAGAAATTATACCACACGATGAAACCATGGAGTCGCATCTTTACCATATCCGCTATTTTGCGGGGCATACGGGACGCTATGGTAATGAGTTTCTCGAATTTGATGTGCGTGATGATGGGACACTCAAGTATGGAAACAACAGTCGATATAGAAACGAGAATATCATCAAGAAGCAAGCCCGTGTGTCACCGGCGGTGCTGCAGGAGATCAAACGGCTCATCATCTCATCAGGCATTCTTGACAGTGATGACGAGCTCTGGCCGCAACCTGACCGAAACGGACGGCAGGAGCTAGAGATTCAGTTGGGGAACACCCACATTTCCCTGGTAACGAACAAGCTCACTTCCATGAGTGAGGTGGAGAGCTCAGAGAGCTCCAAGGGACTCGAGACCTTTTACTACTTTGTTCGTGATATAAAGTCACTTGTGCTTGCTCTTGTCTCATTGCATTTCAAAATAAAGGCATGTTAGTCATGAGGAATAGGGTGTGTCTGTACGTCTGGGATGAAACGTCATAATGGTGGTCCAAACTTTCGGTTGCCCCTCTGCTCTCTTTGCTCATGAGCATATGAACGTCTCTGCGTCGTTTCTTGTGCGCATTCTGCAAATGTTTCTCTCTCTCTCTCTTTTTTTTTTTTTCTAATTCCGGGGTGGTGCTGTGATCTTTTCTGTTGGTTGGGGCTCACCACGCTCCGCATTAGCGATGTCGTTTTCTGTCCGTGCCAGTAATTCGCCGCTATCACAGATGAGCTTGGCATCCCAACCGTATGTGTCACCACAAATGCTCCCGGAGTCATCGCCACGTCACAACATGCCACTTATTTCACTCCCCGGCTTGGAGGACCTAATGAACAACACCATTGTACCAACCAAAAAGGGTGGCACGGACCCAACGCGATATAAGACGACAATGTGTCGCAACTGGGAGACAGGGACGTGCACCTTTAGAGGGTGCACGTTTGCTCATGGCGTGGAGGAGCTGCGTGCTCCTACACGTGTAGATCACTATCGAAGCCCAAACCTGGCTCCATGCTGCTCCCCGCCGAGGAAAACACCACCCCAGTACTCCACTGCAGTCTCTGGGGTTTCGGGTCAGCTGAGAATTGAGCAGCTGCTGGAGATGCTGTACGCGGAAGTGGTGCGTGAGCGTGACCTTGTGACTGTTCACGTTGAGGCCAATCGAACTCTTGAGTCACTCTTGAAGAAAGAGCAGGTTTTGCATGAAAAGACGAAGATACAGCTAGAGTCCGCAAAGAAGAAGGTGAAGGAACTAACTCATATGATAGTGCAAACTAGTGAAGAAATAAATGCATATCTTGAATTATGTACAACAAATGAGGAACAGCGTGGTCGAGTCGCCACGCTTGGAAAAAAAATGTTAAGTGTTGTTCCTGAGGCCGGTGGTGCTGGAGGCAAGACGGACGTAGAAGAAAGTAGAGTTAAGGAGCTGCTCAAGGTGTTGCAACAATGCCAGGAGTCCTCATGTGTCTGATATTCAGCTTCTGTCATATTAATGAGTGGTGTGGGGTGCGCTCTGAATGACATATCATATATATATATATATACATATATATATATATGCCCCCCTTGTTTGTCTGTTTGTTTGCTTCATGAATTTTTGGCGCACCACCACCGGGACCGCGGTGGGTTTAACAGCTGCCTTTTTTCTAGATGCAAATATCTTACTCGCACACCCGGAGACCGAAAGACATGCACAGAAGGGAGAGAAGAAACATGTGGTGCAAAATGGGGAGTGAGTGAGGGTTTGAATGAAAACAAAGGCGATGACAAACGTGGGGGTATCTGTGTGTCAGTTTGTGAGGGAAGTGATCAGGGGTATTTGGGGGAAGAGTTGACGCAGTGAAACATGCACCCACACGCTCTGAAATCCGCATGGGTGCATTTCTCTCTTTCTACTCCCCCCTGCGTATTTACGTGCCCACACCTGTGCTTTGTGAAGAAGATGCTCAGGTGAATATCAAAATCTTCTTCTTCCTTCCGTTGCATAAGAGAAGGGAGTCAAGTGAGACCAAACCAGCCGCCGCACATTTATTGTGTGTTATAATTCATACACACGCATACACACACTTTTGTATATATATATATATATATATAACCAAAATAATGCCAAAGTCTAATACGAAGGCGAAGGGTGGTAGGGGCCCCACAAAGAAGGGTGCCAGAGTCAACGCTAATAAATGGAAGGTAAAACACATAGATCCGTGTCTTGTTACGGAGCTGCATACAAGTGTCTGCACTTCTGCTGATGAGGTCGTGAGGCCAGAAGAGCCTATGGATCAGCAGCCGCTGCTAAACGAACACGAAAAGAAGAAGCCCACAAAGAAGCACCCGGTGATGAAGGTGGATGGTGTTGTACTGAAACCTGGTACAACAGCTGCACAGGTGAAAAAGATAGCAAACAAGATGCGGCACCGAGTTCAAAAGACAAAAGAGCAGGAAGAAAAAGAACAAGAACAACAACATCAAAGTAAGCAGAGGGAGCAGCTCTTGGAGAAGGCACCGAGTAAATCATTTGATGATGGTGAGGAGGAGGAGGAAGATGAAAGTGGGGAGAGCGAGGAGGAGGAAGAAGTGGAGGAAAAGGATGCACATGAAGAGGGAGGAAGCGGTGAGGATTTCAGTGATACGGCAAATGAGCGTCAAACAGAGTATCGAAAAGGAGGCTATCATCCTGTGGAGCTTGGTGAAGTATACAATAATCGCTATCGGGTCGCGAGGAAACTTGGTTGGGGTTATTTCTCCACCGTCTGGCTTGTATGGGACTATGTGAAGAATAAATTTCAGGCAATGAAAGTGCAAAAGTCAGCCAGACATTACACTGAAGCTGCCTATGATGAAATGAAGCTCTTGGGGGAGATTATGTCTGCAGACCCCGATGGGACACGCTGTTGTGCTCGCTTGAACGACTACTTTGAACATACTGGACCAAATGGAACCCACGTTTGCATGGTTTTTGATGTCTATGGAGAAGACTTACTTTCTCTTATTGAAAGATACGAGTACCACGGTGTTCCACTGCCAATAGTCAAGTGCATTTCTCAGCAGATTCTTGTGGCCCTCGATTACGTACATTCACTGGATATTATCCACACTGACTTGAAGCCAGAAAACGTCTTGCTTTCCGAACCCAAGCATGCGATAGTCTCACTTATGAAGCGGTTTAGACCACCTCCCTTGCATCAGCGATCACGTCTTGTTGAGCGCGACCCAAAAACAATGACCAAATCGCAGCGCCGGCGTTACTACAAGAAACTTCGGGCGTCAGAGAAGAATGGTAGCACTTGTGATACCCACACACACGGGGGTGATTTAAATGCTGTAGCCGAAAGAGATAACGAGATCTCAGAGAAACCGTGCCTAGCTCAGAAGCAAGGTGAGGCCACATCAGATACCGAGACCGACTCCGAGTGGGAGGTTAAACGTCTCCACCATGTTGTGGTGGCAGATTTTGGTAATAGCTGCTGGACATATCGGCAGTTTACAGACGAAGTGCAGACACGACAGTATCGCTCACCAGAGGTGATTCTTGGGGAACCGTACTCCACATCAATCGATTTGTGGTCTGCTGCGTGCATGATTTTTGAACTTATCACAGGAGAGTTTCTCTTTGACCCAAGAAAGGGTAGTAATTACTCACGTGACGAGGACCATTTAGCTTTGATGTCTGAGTTGCTGGGTGAGCTGCCGGAGTCTATGCGCCTGGGGGATGGCAAGTACCGTGCGCAATTCTATAATTCCAGGGGAAAACTGCGGAACATCAGGGATCTTAATTTCTGGTCTCTCGATGATGTCCTCTACAGAAAGCACAAATTTACCCGCAAAAAGGCGAGTGAGATTGCAGAATTTCTTCTTCCTATGCTGGAATTCGATCCCCAGAGACGGGCGACTGCAGCTGAGATGCTTTCGAATTTTAAGCACTTCTTCGAGGTTAAGGAGGACGACTATTCACCCTTGTGTTTTGTTTCCTCCGACCCCAATTGTGAGCAGACAACCAATGCTGCAAACGACCTGGGGTCTTCGGATGTTTCCACTTTTTTTGATGATGGCGCTGATGGTGACGATGATGCCTCCTTCGCGAGGCGTGGCGAGTATAGTGATGACGAGGAGGAGGAAGACGAGGAAGAAGATGCCATGCTGTTTTGGGCGAAGCATCCGATCCTCAATGAAGACTCTTTGGAGAGTCGTGGGCTCACCATATTAGATATTCACGCTGTACTTTCTGGGAAGCAGTTGGAGAACTCGGCAGCACACGCTTCCGCTACGGAGGTAATTCGCTTGCTTTCGGAGGAAGTGAAAGCCGTCGGCGACGAACACCCTGAGAAACGGGAAAAAGAGAAGGGCTTTGTGTCAAATGGGGGCGATTATAGTAGCAGCACATCCACAGATGCAGCTGATTGAATGAAACGGTTAGATTTCTTCGCGAGGATTTCCCTTGTTGTCTCTAGTACGGTGAGTATTTATGGTTTGTAAAAAAGAATGGCAAAAGAGAAAAAATGAGGGGGGAACGGAGGAGATGTTAGAAGGATTAAGTCAGTAGGCAGAAAGAAAAGGAGGATGAAGAGAAATTTTGTAACGAGGAGCTAATCAAAACAGTAAATATCCTTAGAGTTTCTTATGGTAATGCTTGGCTTTTTTTTTAAAAAACCCACCACTGTTTTATCTCTCTTTCTCTCTCTTTTTCCTTCCTCTCCTGTTGTATTTATGTGGGTGTTACTCTATTATTCTACCAAAGAATGTACTAACCGTCAGGAGACGTGTGAAGTCTTTTTCTGACACCCCAAGCGTTGGAAGGATTCTGTGAAACAGTGGGATGGTGCACAAGCAACGGGTGGGTAAAAATGAATTGATGTTTCCCACGTGACATAATTCTTGCATCCCCCCACCCCACCTTCCCCTCCCTCTTTCCTCCCCCCCCTTTTTTTTGCATGTCTGCCTTTTTTTTTTCTCGTTTTGTTGGGTGTCTCAGCGTTTTATAGGTATGTCCAAGAAGCAGGAGGTGAAGTTCTACGGCTCAAGCGCCGCAAAGGACGATCTCGTTTACGGCGTTGTGCATATTTACGCCTCATTCAACGACACCTTCGTCCACGTGACAGATATTTCTGGCCGAGAGACGTTCTGTAAGGTCACTGGCGGTATGAAGGTGAAGGCGGATCGTGATGAAAGCTCACCATATGCTGCCATGATGGCTGCACAGGATGTGGTGTCGCGCTGCAAAGAGTGTGGCATCAACGCATTGCATGTGAAGATGCGCGCCACTGGCGGTGTCGGTACGAAAAGTCCCGGACCTGGCGCGCAGGCTGCATTGCGTGCCCTCGCTCGTGCAGGCATGAAGATTGGCCGCATTGAGGATGTGACGCCCATACCGACTGATTCCACACGCCGAAAGGGTTCTCGCCGTGGGCGCCGCTTGTAGACGCACCTTGACTCTGAAAGTGCCTGAACAACGCTTTTTGTTTTTTGTTCCTCTTTTTTCGTCATTTTTTTTCTAAAAAGAAATTATATATATTAGTATCTGTTCATAAGCAAATTTATTTTTGTTCACGTTGTTTGGGTCACCTTGTTCATCCGCCGTTAGAATGCATATGTGCGCACCCTACCTCACTCTTCTTTTTCTTTAAAAAAGCAAAAAAAAAAAAAACGGGGCTCTTTTCTTTCCTGTAGACTTTAAAGCCATGTTTCGCATTTTTGGGCGACGCCTCATCTCTCATACGCTACCGCTCCTTCAATTGGCCCCACACGAGCTTCCGGAGGGATTCGAGTTCATGCCACACAAGGTTGTGAACAAAGACATTCATGCTCCGTACGAAAATCTGGAGACCCTTCGCCTCACCTTGACGCGCCAGGATGAGTGCCTTATTCGTGAGGAGGCTGTCAAGTGTGTCACTGTCACCGGCGTAAACGGTGAGTACGGTATATATCCTGGTCACGCCTATAAGATTGCTCAGCTCGTTCCTTCCCCAATCACAGTGGAGTTTACAGACGGTACAACACGAAAATTCTTTGTCAGTGGTGGGTTTGTTCATATAAATAATGAGGGTTCTTGTGACGTAAATACAGTGGAGTGTATTCCTCTTGAGGAACTCGATTCCCCAGCTGCGGAAAAAGCCCTTGCCGCGCAACAAAGTCTTTTGAGCTCTGCAAAAGACGAAAAGGCGAAGGCAGTTATTGAAATTCGTGTTTCTGTGTTAGAGGCTATCATTGCCTCCCTGAAGCACCATCATTAGTAAAGGAAGGGAGGTGCTCCATAGCTAGCTTTAGTACCGGAGAGAAAAGCATCGAAGCTTGTCCCCATTCAGCGATTCAGTAGTGGAAGTTGGTGATGGTAGTGGCGCCAATATTGTGTCTGTTTTTTTTTTTCTTTACTTTAGTGTGTGTGTGTGTGTGAGCTTGTGGTTGGGGTGGTTCATTTTCACATCTGTTTACGCACCGCTGGATCGTCATTGCTCCCTTTTCGTTCTTTTCATCATTCCGCCTGCCGCAAAGTGTAAGTTCTGAAAGATGTAACTTCCATTTTCAACAAAGGCCTTTTTATTACCCGGAATGTTGACAACGGCAACCCCTGAATTCCTTCCCAAGGTGGAATGAAAATTCTGCGTTGGGGGCTTTTTTTTTGCTTTGCTGCAGCGCAATGGCCCCACAGCATATCTTCCTTTTGTTTTTCGCCTGGAACACCGTCATCATCGTAAATTGGCACCGCTGTCTACCTGAAAGCGCAGGTGTAAACCATTTTGAGATTCCCTTCGGTCAACAAAACAAAATGAACCTGGTGTTTATTTGGTTTTCGTTGCTATCCTTCACAATTTTAGAAAACATGAGCTCCTCATAGATTTTTGAAAAGCAACATAAGCTCTTCGGAATACATAGGGGGTGCTTCAGGAAATATAATCTTTCTTGCCATACCAGTACGGATACACCCCAGGCGCAGTTGTCAAAGGAGGGTTTCAGTGGAAAGCGCAACACCCCTGTTTTCTTCCGTGACATAAGAAATCAACTGGTGCAGATGCAGGAACTGATTCGCCAGAAAGGTGCCAAAATTCATGAAGTGAGCGAGAAGTTGGCGGGGCAAAGATCATCGGATCGTCTAATGGCAGAGCAAGACCCCACTGCTGAAAACCCCACCATGCTGATACTAGTCAGAGGGGTGGGAGAGGAATCAATCACCCTCGGCCAAAGCGATTGGCAATCTTGAGTGGAAAGGGGAAATCATGGCGGACTTCCAAAATGTGGGATTCTGAGGCAAGCAAGGACTCGGAAATAAGCATTGGAAGTTAATACTTCTTCCTGATGAAAGGCCATCCGCACGTTTGACGGCGCCGTGTGGATTTTCTGTTGGATTTCTCACCGGAAAAATTTCTGGCACTGCAATGGGATATTTTTCCAATGCAGACTACACCATGACTGACGTACACTGCCGCGTAGAAGAACTTCATAGCAATGCCAAGTACTCTCTGCAGCGCGCAATTTTGCCCGGGGTGCGTGCAGTTGTGAAAAGGGCAATACATGCAACTACAGGACTTGCATACCCTCAAGGATTATCTGGAATTTCGCATGCAAAACCTCTGCGACGCTTTCGACGAGCCCCAGAAAAAAGATAACCCATTTACCCAAGCGGCTAAAAAGACAAAGAAGTAGTA
>JASANU010000787.1:0-53193 GCA_030849675.1 Trypanosoma platydactyli | reverse complement strand
GTACTGCGCCTCCACCACACGATGGTTGATGTGAAAGGGCTTGTTGGAACGGTCAGACATCGAAACAGAAACAGAAAGTAATAAACTCAGCCGGATTGATACCTCGGTTCCACGCACTTCCCTTTTGTCGGACGATGAAGCTTTTTTTTTTTGATTTTGTCTTGCCGCAGAAGCGCAGATATCAAATAGAAGAGAAAAAAAAAGGGAGGTGAAGTAGTGTAGAGACGCAGCAGACACACGACGCAAGACGCCGCACGACAGAAAGCCCATATGGGAAAAGAGCGGGGGAAGGGATCAGGGCCTGTCGAATTCTCGACGACGAGAGCCGCGCCGCCCAAGGCAGTCGATTGCAGGAGTTACATGCGGGTGTCCCTACCACCGAAGGCGTGCATTTCGGCGCACCCTTCCGCACGGCAACCTCACACGTTCAGAAGAATATGCGCGGCGCCGCCAGCACCCTCCCCACACCACCAGTCAGGGACAAGCAACACCACTTCCACATCCTCGTCTTCCAGCAACTGAGAATGTCGTCATCGAGGCAAAGTTCCCTGCGCCTATCTCTCACTGCTTGTCCATCCCTTGTTGTTAATAATGCCAACAAAAGAAAAGATGAGAGAGATTACCTGACAAAAAACAGAATGCGGGGGGGGGTTCACGCGATCAGAGGAGCAATTTTCTTTCTCTGCGTTCGAAGAGTGTCACGTGCTTGTTCACTCATGGGAATTCTCAAGGAATAAAAGAAAACACACACATACACTCCATGCTCCCGCTTACCACACATCACGCCCTTTCCAGCACACACTCACTATCTCATCCACACGAACACATTCCTTCTGCTCCTTTTACATTTGCCCGCAGCAGCACTCTTGTCAAGCCTGCAGCAAGCATCCTTGTTTTCTTTGTCTTAGATTCCTCTTCTTAGCCCACCCACTTGATCATTCATTCATCCTTCCTTTGTTAATGTTGACCACTGCAACCGCAGCTGCTACCCCCCGCACGTTGTAAAGAAAAAGGCACGAGGGAGCGGGGGAAGGAGGTCAAATGGCGAATACGGCCAGTCGCGAAACACACTTATGCGGGGAGGCATAAGGCAGAGATGCACAACAACAACAAAGAAAAAAAAAAGAGAAGTGGAAATTGACCCCCCCCTTTTTTTTTCCTCCTTTGCTACACACATGTGGGCATCAAAACGTTCAACGAGAGAAGCGAAGGAGACAAACATTTCCCCCTTTTAATCATACAGCACACACAAAAACACAACCAATCATGTAGAAAAAAAAAATGGCATGTATGTATGCACGCCTTTATATGTACACACAGAAAGAGGGAATGATATCACCCCCCTCCCCCCTGCTGGTGTCCCCACGAATTGTCACGCACTCACTCACTGATTCACTCAGCGCCATTTAGCCCCCCCCCCCCCCCCAATCCCTCGTCTTGCATTTCGACACTCCGTCTCACTCCATATATTGCTCCAACGAGGTGCTTGTGTGGATGGCACACAGACACACTTCGTACCCGCCTTCCCCTGAAACACTCCAGCACGCATACGCACACACCCGCAGTGCCTCCCCCTCTCACACACTGAGAGACATATCGTGTGAGTGAAGGAGAGGGGAGGCAAAAAACAAAACAAGAACAAGAAAAAAAAAAAAAGCAAATAAAAAAAAAAAAAGAACAAAAATGCCAGAAGCAAAGGAGAAGCCAAAAAACATCGTCTTCATCGACATCATACCATTTCTCAGTTACCATTCGTTTTTCTCCCTTGGCTTTGATCCTGCATTTCCCCTTCCCTGGAAGCACGCTGCTCTGCCACACATAGGCGACGACGAGTGAAGAAGAGCCCGCCGGCGCTTCGTCTCATCTTGCTTTCTTATTTGCTTCGTGGATTACAACAACACCGCCCGATGAAAAAAAAAAAAGAAAGACACGCACATACGCAAACGAGAATAATGAAGCTAATCGTAATACAGGGGTGAACGGTGGAGGAAAGAGCGCGTGCGCATTTGGGATAGATGTACACTAACATAAACACACGCGTGTCAATTATATATAGAATGATGATAGACGCTAAGGTATAAATAAATAAGTAAATATATATATATATATATATCGTAATAGTTTCCATTCCCCGAAAAAGACTTCCTCTACGTCCCCAGCCCCATCCACTCCCAAGCGTCAAAAATGACAACCACCTCCATCTCTCTCTCATTCTATTGGAATGTACGAAGAGTCCGCTGCGGCCATCACAATGCCAGCGGTTATAATCAACGGCAACACCTTCCACAAGGGGGAAAAAGAAAGATTTATACAACTCTCTACACGCGCGCATTAACAAATGAAGGTTAAGGATAGTAGCGGAGAAGCAGAGAGATACGGACGACAGCCGTGTGCAAACAACACGCGCCATAAAGAAGGAAAGACAACTCAAAAGATCAACCACCACCACCACAACGAAAGGAAAACAAACAACAACAACAAAAAAGTGGAAGCCGCCCATTCATCAACTTGTCTACATCGATTGGTGATGAGAGAAACAACAATAATCACCCAAACAACAACAACAAAAAAAAAGCAAGAGAAAAAAAACAATAGCAGGAACAACCACAAAAAAAGAAAAAAACAAAAAAAAACACGAGCGTCTGTGCGTGTTGCCACCACTGTGTCTGTGGAGTAACATAGTAGCAAAGAAAGAGCCCTCCCACTCTCATGCCTTCTCCTCTCCTGCACCGTTCGGTGTACAAGGTACAATCCACAGTTGCTATTTCTGCCTTACATCCCTCCGGTTTCTGAACCGGCCAGCATGTTGGTGTTGTTGTTGTTGTCCATCTGCGGTTGCATGGGATGTAAAGGAGGGGGATGATGAGCCGAAAAATGCAAAAGAATTACCACCTTCACTCGAACTCAGACCACTAGCACCACCACCATGTGGAACCAACAATGCCGCCGATGCCGCCATCACCGTCTGCCGTTGCCGTTGCCGTTGTTGTTGTTTGGACACGATGGAGTCGGCATGAAGCATGGCAGGGATGGTGGAGTGATGGTATGCCAACTCTTCGGGACATCCAACAAAAATACCAGTGCTGCCATCATCTACGGGAATAATACTCTCCTGTTGGTAGTACTGTGCGACCCTCACCCTAGCTTGCTCCATCTTTGCCCCCACACGCTTCCCAAAGTTCATTTCCATCAGAGCCGGAAGGAGTCGTTGGAGTTGACGAAGCAGCTGTACGAGTTCTGTGCCAACGGGGAGCACCAAGAGCATCGTCTGCACCACATAATTACCATATGGGTTGAGCGCGATGGTCTCAAGTATCGATGAGGTGCGGTGCAGCATGTGATGTGGCGACTGCTGCTGCTTCTGATGATGATGATGATGATGCGGCACATTGCTGCTGAACATTAGCGATGTATTCTCATTTGACCCATGTAGCAATATGCGGCAGAGCTCCACTTTGGCATGCTCCCCACAGCGGCGCACAATGCTCTCCACTACATTTGACGCAAATTTATTGGTGCATAGCAGCTCCAGTGCAGGCCCTGCAGAAAAAGCAGCTTCATCCACTACGTGGCGTTGTTTCAGAGCATCACAGAGACTGATGAGATGCGCCACCACGTAGTTGCCATACGGGCTCATAGAAAGCGGCAGTATGTGTTGCAGGACTGCTTGCTGTAGCCGCCACAACTGCTCAGGGGAAGCGCAGTCCATGCATTTCTGTACCACACAACATCCTTGCTTGTCGTTGCATACGTCAAGTGTCTTCCTCAGAATGGTGTCGTAGAGGAACACAACGTCCTTTTGTGGCAGGCACTGCAACAACTTGTGCACCACATGTCCACCGTTGAGGTCATTCATCAGCAGGAGCGCTCCACGTTGAAGCGCAGCACAAACTACCTCTACTTCCCGCCTCGACCGGAGAGAGTCAATCAGCTTCTGCACCGCGTAGTTCCCATGCGGTGAGACAGCAACTTCGCAAAGTGACCCTGAGAGACGCTGAGCCAGCATCTGCAGCCGTTCCTCATCTGGCGCGATTTCAAGTAACTTCTGCACCAGAAAATTCCCGTATGGGTTCATCATTACTTGTGGCAAAACAGGGAGAAGCTCTGTCACAATGCACTGAACCTCCGGCGCGTGATAAGGGTGAGACTCTAGCACCGACTGCAGCGTGCGACAACCATGCTGGTCGCTGCCCATCTTTACCACGGAGCCGCGGTGCAGGGACAGCTGGAAGTGCAGACGCGACGATGCTAGATCAGGTGAGCGTCCTGTTCCACCACCACCACCACCACCACCACCACCAGAAGCAGCAGTAGTAGTAGTAGTAGTAGTAGTAGTAGTAGTAGTAGCAGAAACAGCTGGTGCAGGCAATGTGATGGACCGTCTGCCAGATAACACCATGGGAGTGTGGTAGCTATCACTGCCACCACTAGATGCCAGGATAGCGACCGGTGGGTGTTGGCGGTGCTGTTGTTGCGGTGATGGAAGCGATTGACGGTTTTGCTGTCGATTACGGTTGTTATCACAATATTGTTGGTGTGATACCACTGAGGATTCAGGATTTTCTAGGCGTAGACAACTGGCTCGTTTGCTGCCGCCAGCACGCGGGGAAGACGACGATGACTCCTTGGCGCTTCCCCAACCCTCACTGGAGAGCAACCACACGGCTTTGGTATCACCAGTGCTGTTCTTTTCGAGGTTCCTCAGAGCGCTATGGCACGCCAAAGGTTTATTGGAAACGGCCGGTTGTGGGCGTGGCATCATGACTGCATCTGAAGGAGACCCGGAAAGTGATTCGTGCCTGTCAGGGTATTGCTGCTGCTGAAGAGTATAGGGTCCACCGCTCAGAACTAGCATGCTCTGCTGTGGTGAGTACACTACTCCACTGATTGGTGCGTTTACAGGGGACAGATTAAGCAGCGTGTTAAGGCTGTTCAGAGGGTCGTTAATACTTTGGCCGTTGCTGCTGTTCGTGATACCCATAACGCTGCTGTTGGCATTGTTACACCCATGAGCTGTTACCCAAAATGGAGTGGATGGGGAACTTTCGGTGGTGGTGTTTGTGCCCCCACCTGGCACTGTTGTCGCTCCCTTACCTCTAGTGGCGGAATTAGTCGTAGTCGTAGTCGTAGTGGTGGTGGTAGTAATGTTGTTGTTTCTGCTGGCGCTCTGCACAACGTTTGGCCGTCGCGCACTTGCACTGTAGGTAGAAGGTGTGAGTCCTGCCGTCATGGAAAACGGAGAGGATGAGGGCGTCTTCACCACGCACTCTGGGGACACAGCTGGCGCACCCGCACGAAGCCCATAAGACAGGGATGCCGCTACGCCCGCCTCGTTTCCCCTCTCGCCGGTGGCAGCAGTCGAGTGCAGGGTGGCGTCCTCCGCCTCCTCGCTATTGACGTCAGCCGCAAGTGAACAGAAGGGGGACGGCAGCCAGGGCACCCGGAGAGGCCCGCCGCCGCTATTAGTATTACTCCTCCTGTTCCCTGCACTGCCTCGGATGCCATGGCCCACATTTCGCAAACCGTCGCTGCTCTTGTTGCTTTCCCTGTCCAACTCCTCGCCCTCCCTGGCCGCCTCTACCTCCGCGACCCGCGCGAGGAGCGACGATAACTTCCATGCGATGTTCTCATCGTCCATCTTCGCAGCGTCAGCAACCGATAAAAATACGCCCCTCACACACCCACTTACACTCACACTCAATGCACCGCTATGACTTTTCACCCTCGCAGACAATTTTAACTACCACTTGATTTCCCCGCGTTAGCACTTTTCTCCAAGTAAGTTTATGTCCACCACAGCACACACACACAGAGAATCTCCTTGACTTCCAGCGAGCAAACGCAAAAAGAAAAAAAAAAAGTACAAAAATTCTTTTCTGTCTCCTCTTTCTACCTACGTCGTCTTCCAGCTCCTCCTCTCAACTCCTTTCCGTTGTACCACCACCTCAAATGTCACTTTTTACAACTTCTTTACCCAATGGTGGTAACAGCAAAAATAAAAACACAAACGTAAAACAAAAAAAAACAGCAATTATAAAAAAAAAATTTTTTTTTCACTTGCTTCTCTGGTGCACTCGTTTGGTTAGCGCCACTCTCTAGAGGAGTTTGTAGATATCTACAACACACACTCTCTGTCTTTTTCTCTGCCCCTTCCCCACCTCCTCCCGTTGTGCCTGCTTATATAAACACACAAAATACACGCACACGCGATGTGACCCTTCTCTGCTTGTATTGTCGCTAATATATTCTCTGTTCTTTTTTTTCGTTTCAAGGTTAAAAAAAAAAAAGAAATGATTCCCCACCCCCCCCACCCTCTCCCTTCACCTTTTTTTCGTCAAGTTTTCTTGTTTGTTTTTCTTCTTTTGTGTGTGTGTGTGTTTTTTTTTTTTGTTGTTGTTGTTGCCTTGTCACGTGATGCGCACACACACACTCTCGTTCCGTGTTACGGTTGGTGTTGTAGTCCCGTGCCGCAGGTGCAATGCGGTGTGTGCTGGGGACGTCAGGGTGAATTCCTCTCGCTCGCTTGCACACACGCGTAGTGTAACTACGGCGAATCAGGAGAAGCCGCCTTCTTCACTACCCCAAACAAACAAACAAGTCAAATGCACCTAGAGAGAAAATTTAGCAGCACCAACGGCAATACGCGCACACGCACTGAAAAAAAAAAAAAGAAACAACAACAATAACAGGAAGGACCCCTCAATCCGTCACGCAGTGGTCGCTAACTCCCTACACCCCTCCCCCCCACCTTTTTTTTTTTTTGCCTGCGGGGTTTGTTGTTGTGTGATGCTGCCGCTGGTGACGGAGCTTCAGTCGCCCAGCTGTGGGATCCTTTTCTCTTGCTTTGCGCCGCCCGGCGTAGACAACAGCAGCAGAAGTACCAGAGGCAGAAGCAGGGCGAAAACACAAGCAACCTCTCGCACCGCTTCAATTCTTCTGGCTGCCTTTCCCTCTGCTTGTCTGTCCCTTTATTCTTTTTTTTTTTTTTTGGATAATGATGATAATGTCGTCGCCGCCGCACGTGCCCCCCCCCCTACGGCTGGTCCGTCCAGTTGTGTGTGTGTTTTTTTCCTTTTTTCTTTCTTCTCGTTGTTTTTGAGAGTGGGGGTCGTTCTCACCCCTTTTTATTTATTTGTTTTCAAAAAACAAACAAATAAAAAGATCAACGCACAATAAAACAACAGCAACAAATAGTGTATATATATATATATATATATATATATACACACACACTATTTGTTGAGTGTTTAATCTCACGCGTGTGCCCACCACTTGTTTCCCCCCTTCGCTCGGTCAACTGACGCGGCGCCTCTCCCCCTTTTCTTCGCTTCACTCTGCAGGACACCCACACACACACCTACCCCGGCGTGCCAGATGAAATTGAAGAGAAGCGGAGGAAATAAGTGCAGTCGGAGGGCACCAAGCAACCAGATGATGCATTAGTGCGGAATTTACATGTAATACACACACACACACACATACAGAGAGAGAGAGAGAGACGAGGAGGTGGAATGCACAAACCAAACTTTACACGTTCTCATCAATCATAAGACGATCCCTCATCAGCGCAACCCACTCTTCCTCAGTGCGATCATACGCGTCTGCCGCATCTGGAGATGCTGCGGCCTCGTGGTACCGCCGCTTCAGCACCAACGCCCGCACAGCGATAGCGTCCAGTCGTCGCACTTCGTCCAGCCGGGCATCGTGCTGCGCCAGAAGTCCAACTGGGCTAAACAAAAACAGCAGCAGTGTTACACTCAAACCCGCAAGCGACCACATGAGATACTTCTGCCGCTCCACCTGCAGAGGGTGTCGAAGCCTCCAGACTCGGTAAATACGGCGCTTATGCCATGACGCAAGCAGCCCTGCGCCACCACCAGCGAAGAAGGCCAAGATGGTGAGTGCGCGACTCGCCATCACGTAACGGTCAGCGCGCCGCAGGATACTCGAAGCCAGTGATTCACTGCTGTTGCAAAGAAGCTGCGCGTCAACAGCACGGGATTCGCACATTTCCGAGATACTCGTGGCAGAAACATGGGGCCTCACTCCTTGCGCCACCATCCCCTGGCGTGTATCTTCTTCATGTACAAACAACAACAAAAAAAGAGGGAACGGAAAGCACGATGGTCGCCGCAGCAGCAGCGTGAGCACAAGCTGAAGTCACTTCCTGTCTCCCCTTTTTCAAGCGCACCCGTGGAAGAAACGAGAACCACGCCACACTGACAGGCAAAAAAAAAATGATGGGCAGAATGGGGTACTTGCGTGTGTAAGTGTTTTTGCATGCATGTGTTACCGCACACAATGGGCTGAAATATAACCAAGAGGGGAAGAAAAATAAAAAAAAAAACAAGAAAAACTGGCGAGTAATGAAACACACTTTACCATAAACAATGACACACCGCCTCTTTTAACTCCAAGTACATGGAATGAGACATACATCTCATCATTTCCAAACCACCCCTCTCTCTCCTGCATGGGGAAGGAGACGTGTCATGTGGTCGCGACGTACTCGATGATTGGGTCGAACAAAAGTCACCGAAAGCAGCGAGGCGGACCAACACCGCGTCCCTTTCTTCCTACCTTGCACTATGCCTCTCTCCTACACACACACACACACCTTTTATCCTCCCCTCTCCCCCTCTCCCCCCCACTCAATCACTTTTCTCTTTTCACTTGGTTTCCGTTTCTCTCTCTCTCTCTTTCTAATTCTCCAAACTGCTTCTACTCTTCGGAGACGCAACAAATCCACAATGTAGACACCTTGAAAGAGGACGATGGGAGCCACGCTAAGGCATAGTGGTATCAATTGCCCTTTTCACACACAGACAGAAATAACGATAGAGAAAGAGCACCCTGCTTCCCTCTCTCTTCGAGAATATTCTTCTTTTCTTCTACAGAAGGCTTATCCCAAGCACCTTTCGTACGTCCCCCGCAATGGGGAGACGCAGAATGACCTGATGGAAACGCACCAGCTGCGGGAACTGTTGCTTTATTGTCGCGTTGAACCGTTTCGTTGACAGCGCTAGATGAACAGCGAGTGCCACAACGAGATCTGCAGCCGTGAGGGAGTCTCCAACAAGAAAAAGTATGTCACCTGACGAGTTGGTGCTGCGTCGCGGGGTGATGGCTGAGGCACGTGGCGTGTGCAACGAGGGGCGCGGAGATGGTATGGTCCCCACAAGCGATATCCGCGGTAGCGAGCCACACTCGCTTCCTGAGACACTCTGGGAAACCATACCATTGTTGATTCCTCGTGTTGCCCTCATACTACTCGCATCCTGTGGCTCCTCCACATGCGTCTTGATGTTGTATGTGTGGTAACCACGCAACATCGTGCTCTCCCGTGGTGTGGAGGTGAAATAGTCTTCTTCCGAGAGACCGTCATCCACATCATCCAAGAGGCCAGTCCGTGCGCTGAGTGGGACGGCGGAGCTACCGCCACCACCAGCTGCCATAAGTTTCAGCAGTTGCTTCTTGAATACTAGTCGCTGCTCCAGCCCATGTAGCGCCTCCTGCAGAGGCCCCAACACCGTAGCCGGAGACAACGAGGGTGGAGGTGACTGTAATGACGCTCCTCGGGTCATTTTCTCCGCGTTGGCAACCGGAAATATGTGAGGATCGAGCTCCGTCAGCACAAAGTCCAGCCAGGCATCCACTTCTGCCGCTTCCTGCAGACTCTTGCCGTACAGCACATACGGCACCTGATGGTGTGGTGATGGGAAGCGCTCGTTTCCATCCGTGCCATACGGCCGCTCGGTGCGCGTGAGGTAGCGGATTATAGCGTTTGTTTCGAAGAGATATCCCTCATCGGACTTAAGTACAGGCACGCGACCAATCGGGTGACAGTTGCGGCGGTAACTGTCGGTTTCATTTTCATGACCAATAGAGATGGGGACCACCTTCAGTTTCGTTCCGGCGAATGCAGCGACGAGGAGAATACGCTGCACACGGTGGTTATCGAGCGGCCCAACCAAACTGAGCACCATCTGCTTTACCCTTTCTTGCTCCTTCCACCACCTTATCGCTCTCCTAAACCCACCTTCCTTCGCTCACTCTACTCTCCTGCTACGGAGGTAGCACGCATGCACACCAATAGATAAAGGAAAAAAAAAGAAATGAGGCATAGATAGGACGCCACGGTGAGCGCGCCGTTTCCACGCGCCACATGCCCATTCAAAAACAAAAACAAAAAAAAAACAGGCGCAGAAGCAACGACGCAGACATGATATAAAGAAATCGAAAAAGGCGCAAAGAAAAGAACAATAATAATAACAAGAACAACAACAGAGAAGAGAACACTAAAGAATCGGTTTTTTTTTCTTTTTTTCCCTCTTCTTCTGCGGGGAGCCTGAGAAGACACCCCAATCCACACCAACGCAGGCTGGCGGGAAAAAGAACAGCCGGCATACGCACACACACACTCTCTCTCCATTTCTCTCGGTCTGCCTTTTTGTGTTATGAAGGATGAAACAAGGGCCAGCTCTCACAGAGCGATCAAAGACACCCTCCTGCCGGTACTCGGACCCTTTGTTTTATTCTATTATCTCTGTTCCACTCCTCCGTCCATCAACGGACCTTTATTGCCTCCTTTACGTGGTTCTCCCACATCTGCCTACAAAATGCTTAGCCGTGGCGAAGCTATTTCCCTTCCTGCTTCCCATCCAAATCTTTTTAAAAAAATTTCTTTTCTTTCCTCGTGGGTTCTCACCTTCGTTCCTTTCTTCAGCCCCTCCCCACCCCCTAGGGGGTGGGGAACCCTCTTACCGTCTCATGCTGCGTGAGGCATACTACCTATGAGCGATCTACTGCAGCGGTGCTAGCAACTGCTGGCTGCTGCTGCTGCTGCTCAGTACTGCTTCCTCCTCCTCCTCCTGCCGCCGCTACCGTTGTTGTTCGTGATGTGTCGCCACTCACCCCCCCGGTGCCGCCGCTGCTTGCACCGGCACCCACTACTGCACTAAGACCACTGTGGGCAGGGTCTGAGAGGTCCTTCTCTATCTCGGCTGGGTTCGGCTGGTAGTTTTCTTCGATCTCCATCTTCCACGTGTTCTGGTTAAAGAATTCAAAGCCGTTCGAGCTTCGCCGCCGCATCCACTGCTGTCGCACCTTGTGAAACCACCAACTTCTCTCCAGCAGCACTCGTGCCGCGGCTACCTGCAGAAGGTCTCTCGGCATAGAATAGAATATATACAAGAGAGTTTCATTCTTGTACTTCTGCAGCAGTTTCAGTGTAGGCTGGCGCGGTTTTGCCTGCTTGTAGCACTCGGGAATGCGGTACTCGGCAACGATGGGAGCTTCTGGACGTTCTAGCGCCAAGCTTGCGAGTGTTGGATGCAATGGACGCTGCTGAGCCACGTTGATACCAAGCGAATTGAGATCAAAACCACGTGTTAAATAGAGGAAAGCTGCGCTGTCAGTGTTCTCAGGGTTTGCGGAGTGCTGGATAAGACCGGGAAGGGCCAGGAGCCCATATGGACCTTCCACGGCCACACGGCCCCTCTGCTGCTGCGGCTGTGACTGATGGGTGGGCGCAATGGGTGTTTGGTATTGCGTATGTGTCTGCATCGGCTGCTGTTGCTGCGACATCATTTGTTGTTGCTGCTGTGGCGTTGCAAATGCCGTTGCGGCGACTGGGTACGCTCCACGCATTGACTGATATGGATTTGGAGCTCCCTGCTGGGTGGGATAAGTCATGTGAACCCCTGGCGGAAGAGCAGCACCATAACGCGCTGCCTGATTGCTATTGTTCATTCTCGGCCCCTCTCTATTCTCTCTCTCTCCCTGTCTGTATGCTGTGCTGCCACTCTGTCTACCCCTCCTCTGTTGATGCGTAAGTGCAACCAGATATGTGTTGACGAACTTTAAACGTTACTCACCCACCCACAGAGAGACAGAACGAAAAGGCAAGTACAACAACCAACCACTACTACTAGTGGTAGTGGAGATGGTTTATAGGTGGATGCACAAATGGTGATGGTGGGAGGGGCTATCACAACCAGCAGAGGCGAGAGAGAGAGAGGGAGGTACACACACGTATTTACATGCATACAAACGCACAACAAAACATAAAAGGTGGCAACAACAACGATAAAAAAAAAAAAACAGAAAAAAGAAACAGGATAAGAATCGTGTGTACCACCGCCTCCTCCTCTGAAGTGGGAAGGACGAAGACGCATACACACAACTGTTCCAACGCAAAAAAAAAAAAAAAAGTGGGGGTGGGGGGGCGAAGTGCTTTCGACGATCATCGCTTCTCTTCACCACCTTTACATTTTTTCAAGAAGAAGAGTCTCTCCCACTTTTCTCGTTTTAGAACCGAGGTTAAACATGAAGACTAAGGTGTTATTCATGGGAGAATGAGAACATAGTACATAACAGAGGCTTTGAATCCTTGACCAGGTTCTGAGCCGTTGTTCCCCCGGTGGAGGCCTTACTGATGAATGAAGAGGGAAGTGCAGGCAGCACCTCCTGTACTCCCAATCGCAAGTTTCACCCCTTCGCCATGTCTTTTTTTTTTTTTTTCCTTTCTCTCTCTCGTGAGATGCCGTCTGCCAGGCTGCTCCCCGACGCTACGTATCGCTAGGTTGCCTTCATCTTCATGCCTTAGGCTTGCAGCACGTCGTCAATCATTTTTCCTTCCATCGCAAGAGGGTCTCTGGGTGCGTGTTCCTTTCACCCATGATGCTCATTGCCGTGGTGTTGTCCACTCAAATGGCCGGGGAGATCGTCTAACGGCACCTTGAAAGCACGCAACCCCACAGCCACCAGCACCTCCCCCGCATCCTTCAACAGGAGTCCAACCCCACTCCCCTGTATGGACGATTCCGTCACCAGCGTTGCGGAACTACGCAACCCTCCATTTAAGCGCAAAAGACGGCTTGCTCCATCTCTTCCACGATGCATTCACTCAGCGAGGCTGCACCACTCAATCGACGTAAGAGTTTTTTTCACGAAGTAAAACAGAATTATCGACATAATCGAAACGCACCCACATAAAATTGCACCTTTTTGCCAGCAATAATGTTTCACCCACGGTGGCGCCACACTGGCGCAAGTTGTTCTCAATGACACGACCCCATGAGTCGACAACTCGTCGCGGTCTGCCGATGCGAATGTTATCGATCTACGTGCGTATCCGCAGATCACCCAGGACGGCACACTGACGCTTCACGAGATCGGAATCGCCGGTGATGGTGTGTCATATTTCTGGGCTGCACTTGTATCCACAATTGGAAGTCTGGCAAGCTCCACGAGTTCCCCCCACCTCCGTTCGGAAACGGAAACAGCGCACCTGCTGTGACGGTGGCTGCGTACCCCATGCACTTCGCTTTTTGCGCTGCGCGGACGAATTTGTCATAGGCGGCTTCAGGTTCTTCGATGACGTTCCGAATGTCCAGAATTCGTGTTCCCGGGTGATCCCTCGCTGTTTGCAACACCCTGATGTCGGGAAATATTATCGCCGCCTAAGACGGTGTGAGGCGTCTGAGAACTTCTCGTCCTGGACGGAAAGCGTCTTTTGGGACAAAGTTTTCCCAATCCAGAGTGTGCATGCGTGCCCCTTATTCATTGGAGCTTGGAAAACTGTTAGATAGGCGGCTAACATTTGTTCGTTGAATAAAAAAAAAAATCACATACTCCGCCGCGTCCTTGAACGGCCGGATTTTGGCCTCCAGTCCCACCCGTGGTGTTACGCCGGCCCTTCGGTGTGGCTCCCCAATTCCTCAAACTCCATTGGCCGACGACGTTCTTATGCGCTCTCTTTTGGGATGTTCCCCCGCCAAAAAAGAATACCCCCGTTCTGGGAGGTCGGTTTTCCGCGTCTGCAGAGCGAGGTTGCAGTGACGCTCTTCCGACATCTCAGAAGGCATATATTCCTTTCGCACCGCCTCCACCGGTGTAGTAGTAGTGTGACTGCGCGCCCGCTTTGCGCCTCAGAAAATGAGAGTCTCCTTCACGGATTCCGCGCGTACCCTTTTCCAACTCCGCAGTCAGCTGTGCGATAGTGACCTGCATATGCAACCAACCGTCCCTGCATCATCTGGACTCGCCTGTTTGACGCCTGCAGGATCTCCCCGACATGCCTTGGCATTCCCACTGCGCCCCCGTGCTTTTTGTGCTCCCACAGAAGTTGGGTCTCTCGGAATTCGAAGGCGGTCCCCGTTCGGAGCACAATGCCCCTCCTCTGGCCTCACTAAAAGCCTAGAGAAAAACCTCCTCTCGCGCCATGGCGAAAGATGCCATGGAATACCGCAGATCAGAGAAATCTTCCTATTGAGTATTTCCGAACCTCACCATTACGGTTTCCCTTTTTTTTTGTATCAAGACTCATGGTGCCATCAATGTGGCAGATGATATCAGACCGGTGTTTAGGCCAATAATCGGAGAAAAAACGCTGCCGAACTGCGGTGACTGGTGAATGCCCTGAAGGCTCTCGTGCACGTACTTCATTTCCCATCGGAGTATGCCGGTCGTATGTTGGTCAAGATATTTATGAAGAAGGACGAACTTTCGGATGTTAACCATACTTTTCCGTTGCAGGGGAAACTAGAAGGGGCACTACCTGCGTGTGTAACAAAGATAGAATGACGATAGAGAGAGAGGGAGAGAAAGGGACCGCATTATTTAACGCGGCCTGCAAGATGGCAGCGGGTGCTGACCGTTCCTGTCGCAGGCCCTCAATAAATAAATAAACATCCAAATAAAATTTGTACGGCAGCAGCTGACTCACATGAAAGTGCAACGGAATGCGCGGCATCCAAAAAGAAAAAAAAAAGGGGGGGCTCCCGAACGAGTATGAAACGAAAACAACAGAAGGGATAAAAAGAAGACAAGCAGAAAACAAAGTGGGCAATCAGCCATGTGAAATGAAGAAAAAGACGATGAAGAAGAAGTCAAAAAACAACAACAAAATGTAGCACCACATCACATTACACGCCCCCCCCCTTCCATCTCGTCTCCTCCGCATGCTCCTCGTCAACGTGTCCCCACCCCGCATAATAATGCCGCAGGTGTAAACGTTCCAGACAAGACACGCAGGAGGGGGGGGGGGTCATGCGTATGCGCATATGCAGATGGATAGATGGTTGTGTATGCTCGCTGTATCGGTGCAGCAACACACCCGCGATTATGTCGTGGAATTGCACTTCTCCTCCTCCCCCCTCTCTACGAGCGTTGTCAGGCAGTAAAAAGAAAAGAAAAAAACAACAACAACAACAACAACAACAACAAAAAGTCAAACATGATGAAGGCAAACAGAGTGACGTGCTGCATGGAGAAATAGGAATAGGGTATACACTTTACATTCCCTCATTTATTTCTTCTCTCCACACACCCGAGGCGGGTGCCACAGTGTAATAAATAAATAAATAAATAAATGTATATATATATATATATACATATATATATATATGTATATATTTGTATTGTATAGATACTATACACACACACACGCACACAGAAACAAGTCCCCACCGAACTGCTACAACGACCATTAGTGCTCCACCGACTGGCTGGACACATGTTTTCCCACATACATGATGACAAAACAATCACTTCCCTGTAGACGAACATCCAAATGTTGGGAGTCGGAAGGAGCAGCAACTGAGAACAACGGGGCCATTCACTGTCCGCCTTGTGCAGCTGCTGCCTGTACAGGTTCCGCTGCTGTAGCTGTGCGCTTCTTTCGACACTGCGACACCTCCCCCATCGGTGGTGGCATTACGCGGAACGCTTCCACCACAACGGATCACAACCTCCAGTGGATTACTTGAAAGTGCCAACCCATCAGCATTCCGAAGCGGTGACCACAGGAGCTGGGAGCCGTCTCGCTTCAATGAATCCCCATGCATTTGGACACCGGTTCGATCATGGTTAGGAGTGGTCGTCACACTCACTTCCCGAATACCATGAGAAGCCCTGCAATGAAAAGAATGCAGTGCAGATCCGTGAAGGCAGCAACCCGAGGATGCGCCATCCATATTTGTCGTACTAGCAGCGGCAGGAGCACTGAAATGTCCCGAAAAGCGACAGGGGTATCCCTTTTTTGTAACACCACCCCCCACACTACAATCTACATCGTCGGGGGTATTGTTTCGATTCCCATAGCTATTGTTGTTGTTGTTAAGAGAACCATCGTGCATTGATGTGGAGGGGAAGGCATCCGAGTGGATTGTAAAATTCATCGGGTTGCTCACCAAAACAGTGGGGCCTATGAGCGGCATCGACGGCCTTGCTGCATCCAGCAACCGTTCTGGGCGCATCCGAAGCTCCATAGGTACATCTACAACGTTGAACAGTGCATCCAGCGACTCCGACATTGCAATCGAACGATCATGCATTGCAGCTGAACTGGGCGCTGCCGTTGCTGGTGACGCTTCATTCACTTGGGACACGCTTAGTGAGTTTCCAAGATGTGTAGTACCCGCTTCATTCGTGTTGAACTGTACACGTGCAAGACAAATATTTGTGTGCATCTCAGAGAGATGACAGAGTTGCTGCTGCGGCTCCTCTCTCGTGGGGCTACATGACACGGAAAACGGCAGAACGCGGGGCAACATGAGGCTGCAATACCCACCTTGTGAGCCCATGTGTGAGTGGCTTGCAAAGGCCATTGCTCCCATAGAAGAGGGCGGGGAAGACAGCGACATGTTCCGTATGGAATGCTCCATATTCGGCTCTAGAGGCAAGTTTTCGGCGTTGTTGTTGTTGTTGTTGTTCCGATTCGCTTCAAGAACGCTTGCTGATGATCCCTGAAATCCCACGGGCAAAGAAAATGGCATTGTAGCCCCAGTACCTGCAGTAATGGCACTTCTTCTCGATTCCTCACCGTAACCACCCGTTATCTCCTTGTAACTGTTGTCTTCCCTTTTGGGGATGTCACCCGGACGGCAGAAACCCTCATCCCCAATCTGGGTCATCAACTCGCCATCTTCACATTGCACTACGGGGGATCGTACAGAACCGCACGGGCTATGCATCTCCTCTTTCCCATTGGATGCTAGAGAGACTCTTGAAACAACTCCGGCAGGAATATCCTCAGAAAGAGCCAAGGACGCACTGCCGTCACTATGTTGGGCTTCGTCAACGCCGGCACCATTTTCTATCATTTCTATATGCATTTGCATTTGCAGTGGCGGGGGTGTGGTGGTGTGCCACATAGGGATCAAATCAAATATACTCTCCTCTTTTTCATGTGGCACCTGTATGTGAGGACCTAACGGAGTACCATCTCTTTCTTCCTCATCAGTATATACGTTTTTTTTGAGTTTGCTACATATATCCCTCCCTTCCCGCATGAATCTTTGGACGGCGCCCCCAAACCTAAAGTCGCAATTCCTGACATCACCCACAGCAGAGATTTCTTTGCAACTAAAACCACATGGCTGCCTCGGTGTAACCGGTGATGGGGCACCTCCCTGTGCGGCAAATGTTGGGAACGAAAAGAGAAAGGCTGTTCCTCTTTCACCATTATCCAATGACGAACAAGGTGACACTCCCAGAGCTGGGCCTTCCCATCCATCCTCTGAGGACGTATGCAGCCTTTTCAGTGCTGAGATGTGATTGTAATCATTTGAACCCATCATTTCAGCGTCTTCATCCTGACTATAAATCCGGGTACAGAAGCGTCTGATGTTGCTTTCACTGTTTCTAAACTCCTTACTGTAATTTTTGCCATGACGCGGGGCACGGCCACTAAGAACCAAGGATGGTGAGGGTGCATGGTGCGGTGATAGAAACGCAGATGACTCCACCGACCATCCTGGGAGCGCAGGTGATTGCTGCGCGATCAACACCATAGAACTACAACTGTTTCTGTCATTCACTAAGTGCGACAGACTCTTCTCCACATTTACCGTTGTGGTGAGAGAGGTCACTATCCCGTTGTTTGCAGTTTCATTAGCGCCCCCCGTTCTCTTTTCCAGTTCGTTCTCTACTTGCCTCTTCCCTACCGCTCTCTCCGGCTGAGCGATCGCATGCATGGGGCCCTTCTCACATCCTCCAGTGGAGCAGCGGTCTGCGGAATCCTCATCGTTGGAGAGGAGGGAAGAAATGGGCACCCTTTTCGCCATCCTTGTAAAACTCACCATATACTGCCAATGACTTCACGGTCCGTCCACCGTTGGCTCGCTTGCTACTCTTCCACCCCCTCTCCCTCACTTTAATCACTATGCTACGCTGCTATGTGCGTATAATATATTATATATATATATTATATATATATATATAATATCACAAAGTATGTTATAGGCCTCTTCTCTCTATCTCTCTTTGCCCAGTTTTCCTTCGCGTGTATAGCACCGCCCCTTCCCTAAAAAAAAAAAAATCCCCGTCTACACACACACACGCACACACCCTGTCTGTCTGTCTCTTCTTCAACTCCTTATTTTCCCACCTTCGCTCACTTTTTTCTTTTCTTTTCTTTTCCTCTTCTCTTTCTTTTATACCGGTCGCTCCTTTTGCCTCCCTCCCCTCTCCACCCGCCAGCGCCTGTCGCCCTGCGCCTCTCCGCACACCCCCTCAGCCTTTCTTCGTTTCTAGCAGAGCTGTCGTGTACAAACGGCACCAGGATGAACGGGGTCACACGACAGGAAGGAAAGTCAGACGGAAAAAAAATCACCCAGGCGAAAGAGCAACTAAGCGCGGAGGTAACAGGACCACAGCTGGTGCCAGACCACTTTTCCCACTCGCTTGTTTCCCCGCCCCAACTTCTTGCAGGGAATTAAATCAGCCAATTGCAGAGTTCCTTCTCGTGCTGCTATAGCTGCCTCTCTCTATCCCCTCCCCTTCCCTCCCCTCCTCTCTCTCTCTCTTCCTTCTGCTCCGCTCGTTTCTCAAATTTTCCTCCTATAAACTTGCAGAAGAGGGACATAAAGTAAGAGCGAAGAAAAAAGAAGAAGAGGAGGTGTCAGTGTTTGCAAACAGACATATATAACGAGATGCATACTCAGACACACACACAAAGAGAGAGAGAGAGAGGAAAAAAAAATGCAGAGAATATAAAATAAGACAGGAGATGATGGTAGTGGTATGTTTAAACGTCGCTCCTTTCAACTCGCACCAGGTATAATGGCACAGGCTTGGAAAAACACCTTCTGCAACATGCGTTGCTCCATGATAGTCAAGGTGCACGACTGCATTGCAACGGCAGACAGCCGCTCCCCGACGCCTGCAACAGCGGCACGGAGCTTGGAACGAGCTGCAGGTGCATTTTCGACAGAATAGTAACGTTGCACACCTGTGCAGACAGCCCAGAGAGACGCAGCAATACACCATAGCTGCAGATCATTCAGCGAGGCACCCAGTTCTTCACCGACGTCACTTCTCGACGAGGTGTCGCGTACCTTGGTGGCCGCTGCGGTGTGCGGTCGCCGAGGGGAGTTGCTATGCCGCAGCCGCTGAGCCAATGTTCCTCTTCACTGGCACAAGGGGGTCATCGCCGGGTTCCCCTTCTTCACTCACTGTTGTATCGAAGATGGACGAAAACTCCTGGGGCCTGAGTTTCTGGGATCCCTCAGTTGATTCAATGCCCCCAGAGCCCATTTATTGTTGTCTTTGCAGTGGTGACACGCGTTCTGAGCAATGCCACAAGAGGCCTCTCCAATGTGCTGCCGCCACCACTCTTCTTTGCATCATCATTTTTACCACTGAAGCAGGCACCACCGTCGTTGTCATTCTCCAAATTCGCGTTCATCTCTTCCTCCCTCTCGTTTTTCACTAAAATCACCGCTGAGAGCTCGTAATAATTTGCTGCCATTTCCAGGCAACGAAACTCCTCTAGCACATAACCTCTTCCCACGCACGTGATAGATGAAGGTTGGGCATCTTGGGTACATCGCCAACAGCGGGGGTGGGGTGGGGCATCAGCACGACGATGAAGGGCGCAGGGGGTATGTCTCCCCGCTTGTGCGATGAGAGCTGCAGCATGCTGTGACTTTGGGGGAGTCCAGCAGGTTTGATGACTTCTTCAGCAGAACAGCACATGACATTTCCCCTCAGAGCATCCCATTTGCAATGGCATCGTCACTCTGGGGCATGTTCAGTCGCAACCGTTCCCGTTCAATACTGAACCAAATAGTTGATGCATCACGGTACGCTTGCACCTCGCTTAGCGTCTCACCCAGCTCTCGACAGAGCACGGCGCGCTGTAAAAGCGCCTGAGCCTCTATCACTCGCGAAGACGGCGAATCACCAAATTAATTCTGATGTTGGAGGAACCGTAGCAACTCCAATACGTGCTCTTATGCCTCGTGGAGTGAGTGAGACCTTTTCAATAGTTCTCTGATCTTCAACAGGCGGTTATGCACCGCTATGTGGGAGAATCGAGAAATGGAATATCTTCTCCCGTTTCCATATAGTCAAACCCAACACCTTCCATCTCTTGACGTCCTCCCCTCGGGGCCTTTACTCACGTGGGAGGTAAAGTGGAAAGCGTGCGTGCGTGTAAAGAGGGATGCAGAACGTCAATTTATTCAACACCGGAAGCAACACACACGAGGGTGGGGTGGAAGAAAAGGAAATGAAACATGGGAGGGGGGCTCCTACTTGCAGGTACGGGAGACGCCACAACATCCTACCAAATACAAAAAAAAAAAAAAAAGAGGAAAGGGACAGAGGCACCCTGACAACACCGAAAAGATAAAGATATATATATATATATGTTTTTGATTCTTACCCCTTCAGTGCACATCTTATCTTGTATGCTATGTCTCCTTTGTTTCTTCGCACACATCCATATATATATATATATATATATGGATGTATCTCTTTCTTCTTCTTCCTCCTCTCTCTCACACACGCACGCACACACGCCACCCGCCTCAGTTCCTCATCAATTAGCGCCTGTGCCGCAGAGACCTCTCGTCTCGGGGCTCATTAAGCCTCACCCAACCCGAACCCATTCCGAAAGAGAAACAAAAGAAAAACATTTACAAACTTAAGGAGCCAGTAGGTAAACACAAGAGAAAAACCCGCCCCCGCAAAAAAAAAAAAAAAGCAAATACATCAACTACACTGTCATAAGTCAAAAGCATGATCGAGTTCGTCAAGAAGAGTATTATAGCCTCGTGCTCGCCCCATTGTAATCTTGGTGGGAGTTGGTTTCCGTTGCTGCACACATCCTATTGGATCTCCCGTCGCACTACCAGAGCAGCACGGGAAACCGGATAAATCCCCGCCAAACGAGATGGCCCCTGTCGCCACATCATCGGCATGGAGTGAGTGGTGCGAATTACACACGGGGGACGAGTTTCCAGGCATTGCTGCATAAGAGGCAGGGCGTAAAAGTCTGCCGGGGCAGAGGCGACCACTGACACTTCCTACAGTCAAGCCCTTTGGCGTGGGCTGCACATGCAGAGAATATACACTTCTTCCAATTTCTGTTGTTGTGTGTTTCATCGTAGCGGTGATGCCCATACGTGCGTCCAAACGAGGAACGTTGGGGGGAGGAGTATCGGTCATGCCATTCGGATCCAAAAATATACCACTAGCTTTCATACGCAATCGTCTATCCATAGGCTTCCTCATTTTCTCCTGCTGCTGTAGTCGTTGCTTCTCTTGTTCCACCCCCTGCAACGAGAGAAGAGAAGTCGATGCCGACGACGACACCGTTGCCGCCTTTAGTGCCGCTACTACCGTGGCGTAAAATGTAGATCTGCTCTGCTCACTGAACTGCTGCAGCTGCGGGGGCCGTTCACACCAAAAGTTGTATCGAAAAAAGAACCCCCCCCAAAGGACCAGATGCGCCTGTCGTAACGAATCAACGAGAGGCCCCAGCAGCTTGTTGTCGGCGAGGGAAAAATGTGGGTTCAGGAGTCCGGAGTGGCACATCGCATCCTGTGAGATTGAAAGGCGGCGCTGCTTGGTCCCAGGAGACGTGCACCACCCGATAGAGCGCAACGCCGGTCCACCACTAAAGGCCTGGAAAAACGATTGCAACGACATAACAGGGGGGGCGACACCAGAACCAGTAAGAGCATCCCCCGGGTCATCATCATCGTTGCGATCACCTACGCACCCCAGTGCTTCCACTGCCTCTGCCTCAGGCCAGTTATGACGCGACCCCGTTGGGATTGTCGTTGCCAATATCACAGCGAAGAACTGGCTGAGGGAAAGCGTTTGTTGATCGACACCTAATTCCGTCACATCCTTTTCACAGTTGACCGCAAATGTTCCAACGATGCCGGTATGGAGTATGTCCACAACCAGCAATAGAAAGGTTTCCGTAAACTCGAAACAGTGCGGGTACAGACGGAGAAGCTGGTGCACCGCATCAAGGAACTGCAAGATGATAGGCGCGCTCTGCGGGTTTCCCCGCAATGGCTGCGTGGAGCCACTCTCGTCCGGAGGGGGATCAGACCCGTCACAGCCGTCCACTCCGCTCTTGGTGTCGGTGAGACACAACAGTGTTGAAGAGCGCATAAACATCGGGTGACCAAATGAAACGAAGTCCTTATCCAACAGGGTGAGGAACCCCTCAACAGTACGGTAGTACGGATCAAGTAGGAGTTCGGCCAGTGCACACACCTGCGGCGTGCGGTCCCAACCGTCAGAGCAGTTCACCACCACGAGCCGTGCAGTCTTTCGGTTTCGCAGCGGCCCATATGAGGCTGGTGGTGGCTGCACTACAGGTGGCGCTACACCGTCAACACCTGCGCCTGGAAAAGGGATCGCATGGAACGCTCGCGTCCAGACGTAAAGAGTAGAGGATCGCTGCAGGAGGCGATCACCCCCACCATTACTACCGCTACTACCAATACCACTGCTACCACCCTCTTCCCGCGCAATTAGATCCGAGGTAACCTCACCTGGAGCTGTAGTTGCGGCTGCTGCATCGGTGGCAGCGGGAGGGAGCGCCTCTTCCACTGAGATACCTGCCACAAGACGTGCCGCATTTTCAGCGGTGCGCAAGAGCATGCGGATATGCGTCACCCACGCCGTTGTATCACTATCCTTCAGCTGCTGCCTTTGTTGCTGCTGTTGCGAAGACGACGACGACGACGCCCTGGGCGACATTGTTGGCACCGTTGTGCTGTTGCGCATCGGTCCCACAGTGGCGCCTGCTGCCTTCATGACTGAGAAAAAGGTTGGGTTACCATCTAGAATATCGCTACAGAGCGTGTCATAAGCATGTCGTACCTCGTGAATATTTGCAAGTGAACAGAACCGACGGTCCTCACATATTGTAAACCCACCACCCACAAACGTGTTGCCAACCGCACAGATGGTGCTGCGGAGGTCAAGAATGTGCAGTCGCATGCCACATGCACGGCGGTACGCATCAATGGCGTCGACATTTGACGATGACGCCCGGAGAGAGTGGACGGCAGCGGGCTGTGCCGCGCGAACAATTCCAGCGCCGGTAGGAGAATAATAAAAGGAAAGCGCCTCAACTCGTCCACGCGCGCGGAGTTTTGCGGAATTGGTCAGCATATTATCACTCAGGCTGTTCGGCACGACAAACCTTGCGGGGTAGGTGGGGAAGTGGTTATAGTTACAATTGACATCCGACATGCGCCACTGCCGTGTAGGGATGCCCTGGCGCACACATTCCTCAGCAGGAGAGTACATCCACCAACCACACGACGTCTGTTGCTTCTCTTGTTGCTGATGTTCTTGCCCTTCAGCTTTTGTCACTGTAGTCCCCCGTCGACGCGCTTCCAGATCGGCAAATGCCACAAGAAGGTTCTGCAGCACCTGTCTGTAAAATGGGGTATGTGGGGTGGGTAATACATCGCCAGCAACAAGAGCCAGGGCAGCCATACGCCACGGGCGCTGCGCGCTTGCCAGGAAGCGATTGCCATAAAAGGGTTTTATTCCGGTGATGAGTTCGGAGTATACCGCCCGCATGGCAGCCTCTCGGTGAAACACCAACCAGACGCGGCGGCAGGATCGAGTCTGAAGCCGCACAGCAGGCGCTACTGCACCATCCCCAGAAAATAAAACCCGCACATCCATCAGTGAGACACGTGGAATCACAAGTCGCAGCTTTAAATGTCCGGGTCTGTCACCTAAACTACTTTCCATATTGTTACTACCGCGGTGACCTGTTGAACCATCGGTATCGCGAGTGGTATGAAGGGACGCGGTGTTGATCCCGTTAGATGCTGGCTGACGCTGTGGTGCTGAGCTTGAGCGGTTACGTGTGTGAATACCATCGAACGCACTGGCAAGGATGATGTCCGTCTGCGTGATGTAGAGATAGCAGGGATGCCCAGTGTGAGCACCGGCACCCGAAACAGCAGTGGGCACGGACGGGGCGGGGTGCGCTGTCAGGGATTCGCTCAGGCCGAGTAGATGATGCGGGTCAAGGTCATAGAAGCGGACGGTGATGGTGTCACACACGAGGCCCCGCAGCAAATCGGCCTGCTCCATCATCTTTCGGCTCGGGAACATGTCCCCTTTCGCGATTGCCGACAAGTGATGCACAAACTCACCATCAGGAGCGAGCTCGCGCGCTACAAGAAGACGATGAGCCAGAGACGGCAAAAAGCTTTGCGAGCCATCGCCGCAAACATTGTCGCCGTAGGTTACATGAGGGTCAGCCTCTTGGGAAACGTCGAGGCTTGCTTTGGTTGCGTCAGGAAAAATGTTGCCGTCACCGCATGTTGCCCCAGCAGCAGTAGCAGCAGCAGCAGTCATGAGGAAGGAAGATGATGATGCACCCCCCTCTTCTTCCTTGTTGTCATTCTCGGCGTCGCCACTGTTTGCCGAATGCTCCGCGTGAGGGGCACCTCTCCGTCGCCCCCTCTGAAGAAGAAAGGCCTCTACGAGAACATCGCTGCAGATCGACATGAGGGGAGGCGGAGATTTGTCTTCACCATCCACGTATTCCTTCTTCTGCATAGTGGAAGAGCCCGAGGACTGCTGTGTCAACAGCGGCGTCAATCGGCTGTTCTCTCTCACATCTCCGCTGCTACTAGCCCGTAAGTTATTGCCAGCTGATAAGGTGGAAGAAGACTCTAATGGATGCGTCTCCAAAAAGGGAGACGATGAAAGACACCTTTCACATGACACTTTGTTTTCACGCGAGGTATCCGCCTCCACTTCCGCAACTTTATCTGAAGCTGCTGACAATTCCGCCATGCAACCTGCTTGCTTCTGCTGCTGCTGCTGTTGATGATGATGATGATGATGACGTTGTAGAGGGAAAGAAGGTGCGGCGACGAGGTTGCCGTACATCAAACGTGCCCAGCCAATAAGAAGCTCCATGAGGTCGAAGGTCTTGTCGTCGTGTTGCCGCGCCATAGCCTGCTGGAGGTAATGCACCGCTTGTATCGCCAGTTCAATGCGCTTCGGCTGCCACCGCCGCACTTCGCTGCCTTCTGGACACCCTGAAATGTTGCCATTTGGAACGCCACAGCACTGCAGGAGAGCTGCACTCCACGCCGCTGTCTCACGGAGCACAGAAAGCAACATGGACATGTTCTCATCGGTGCACACCATTAGCTTCTCCTCGCCACCCTCCTCGTCCGAGTGGGACAAACTGCCCGACAACATGGTCACCACTCCATGCTCCCCCACAAGCAACGTTGGCCCTGTCACAAACTTCTCCCCTCGATCCCCGAGTTGTGCGTCTCTATCAACTTCCCGCAGCGACCAACGCTCCCGTTCCACGCACTGCAGTTGTGGCGATGGGTACAATCGCCGCTCCAAACACGATGACGCGATAAGGCCCCATAGAATGGGGGGCCATGGCATGCCCACCGGCCGCAGAGCAACAAATGACTCCCTTCCTTCTTCCATCATTGCTGACGGTACACGGCGTGCACAGAGAAAAAGGAATGGCCCCAGTCCAGCATCCTGCACTCGTCGCCACTGCAGGCCTGCATCACCCACGGCCACCTCCGTTTGTGTGGGAGGGTCGACCACACACTCCAGCAGCAAGAGGTCGAAAGGCGAGTCAGCGGGCTGGCACAAATGCTTCTGCCGTTGCCCAACCACATACGAGTCTGCGCAGCCCCCAGCACCCTTCTCAGCGTGGCATTCTCTACACGCCGCCGGGGTGCGCACCATCACCCCCAAACTTTGTGTCTCGCAATTAATCAATCAATCGATCCCTCTTACAGGAAATACTCACTTCCCAGGACTACCACCAACACCCAATAGGCAGGAGAAGAAAAGAAAAACAAAGGGGGGGTGAACAGCTTTTTTTTCGTTTATTTTACGCATTTGAATCAAATGCTAAATAACCCCCCACCACGCGCCATCATCTAAAAAAAGTTTATATTTTCTTTTGCGGCGCACGCAAACGCCTCCCCCGCCGAAAAAAAAAAAAGTGTTTACGACAAAACTGCAGGTGTAGCGTTAGCAGCAATGAAAAAACAACAACAGCACACAAACACACACACAAAAAAAAGTCAAATGCACATGCATCACAGCAATGGCAGCAGATCCTTTGATTTCTTTATCAGTGCCGGTCCTTCTCAGGTGACAATTAGGCGTTCTTCTTTGCACGCAACGCCACTATGTCATCACATCTAGCGATATCGCTGTCATCCTTTTCTTGCCGCGCCACATCCTTCGGATTCAACTGCTGTTTCCTCTTCTTTTTTTTCTTCCACGTCTGGGCGTCTACCTTCCCCATGCGCAGCATGAGAAGAGCGGCATCTACGAGGAGCATCGTGATGAGTCCAATGGCACCGCACACAATGCACACATTCGTTGAATAGCCACGCACATGCGCCAGATAGTAGCCCACCGCTCCACCGGAGAGAGCCATGATCTGCATGTCAAAGCCAATAGATGCGTCGGAGAGGAAGCTAGCAAAGGACTCTGCCTGCTGCTGCTGCTGCTGTTGCCCCTTCTGCTGCCAGGAGGATGAGCCTGTCGACTGCGTGCCATCGGTTCCGCCCCCACATGTGCGCACCATGCTCTCGTAGCACTGCGACAACAACATGTGCTGAATGCTGTCCAGACGCTTATTCTTTTCCCTGCGATGGGGATTGTTTCCGGGCAACACGGAGGGGTTAATGATGAGAGAAGTAGAGTGAGAGCAGCCACCATCCGGTGGGCAACACAGTTTTATTACCTCGCGCAATGAGAGACCAGAAATACGACGACACAGGCCCACCGGCACAAGCACAGCACACTCATGCCGAAACAAATCATCAGTGTCATGGCCATTGTCCAGTTGCATGTCAAACGACAACGATGTCGCCGCTAGTGTCGACCGTCCTAGAAGTTGCTGCACCTGAACCGCAACTGCTCGGTCCACCAATGCAGCGAGATGAGTCAATACCCACAGCGCTTCAACCGTCTCGCACTGCATGTCCCCACCGTTGCTCCTGTCACACGAAGAGTCACCACTAGTGTTTCCCTGAACACTAGTCACACCATTGCAGCGCTTCTGCTTCTGTAACAGCGGAGCCTTCTTGAGCCGCTCCACCACCCCCTGAACGGTGATGCTGGAGACGGCATTGACAAGTGGTGTGCCGCGGCGAAGCAACGCGGCGAGATCTGCATTACCACCACTGCTACTACTAGTGCCGGATTCACCCTCCTCAACACTCACCATTGCGTCTGTTTTCTCTTCACTGCGTAGCGCCATTGTCTCCTCTACGATGCTGCGCCAAAGCCACAGTGCGTGTTGCAGTTGCGATGGAGGCTGCGTCTCCTCCAGGCGCCGACAGCTCTCGTCGATAAATGCGCGTACCGCGGCGGGATCACCACGCCAGTCGAGCAAAAGACACAGCGCATAACCCCTCGCCAGAAGTTGCACCATTCCCCCTTCTTTGCGACGGCAACGGAGAGTTCGTCAAAGCGTGAGATAAAAAACAACAAGAAAATTTAAAAAGGCCCCCCCCCTGCACGGAAGAATAACAGCAACAAGGACAGGATAAAAAAGGGGAGCTTCTGGACGCTCCGAGAAGTAAAAACAGCAGTGACGGATCCGTCGCGATGCCCCAGCCACATTCCGCATACCCTCTCCAATGATGAGGGCATGAGAACACATGCCAATGGGGAAAATTTCACCGATACCTCCTTTATCTTTTGCACCACACACATCTTTTTTCCTTAAAGCATTGCACAGCACGGTGTATCAAGTCAGTATGTGCAACTAAGTATGCACACACACACACATATATATATATATATATATATATATATATATCAATGCATACTCTCCATTTTTTCATCCTTTCACCTCCTAGCTACACAAAGGGGGGAGTGATATGACGCCGAACACACTCCTGCGCTGCTGTCTCATTTTCATAGAGGAACTCCTTCCATTTTGCATCATAGCCGTGTAAAAGGGACTCGATGGCCTGCATGAGCACAACCCGCAGAGATTCTGCCTTGATGTCCTCCGTGAAACCACTCCTTCTTTCCTCCTTATTGCAAAAGCTGCTCCTGAAGTTGCCACGTTTACCATTTACGGCTGAGCGGATAGGAAGAACAACCAATACAGGGCTGGGTGCACTAGGTAGAGGGGCGCCAAATAATTCCTCCTTTCTTCCGCCCCTAGTGTTTCTGAAGAATCCACGTAGTGCTCCAAGAGTTATGCTACTTTGATTCGCCGGTGGTTGTCTGGTCTCAGAAGAGCCATGCGCGGCCGAGAAAGCCTGCATCTGGTGCCTGTCGGCTCCAACCGAGGAGCGCATGGTGGACTGATACGCAGCGCGCCAAGACGGTGTCTCTTCTGTTGTTTTTCTACACGCTGTCGCTGATGCAGCAGCTTCGGCACTTTGTCGCCAAGCTTCCCAGAAAAACTCCTCCACTTCCTGTTGCAGGCACTTATCTTCTTCCGCACTGGAAGTATAGAGTACAACGAGAACACCCGAAAGGACAACCACGCGCTGCTCTGCCGCTTGCCGAACCAGAAGCCGCAGAGCATCGAGGCCTTCCTCGTACTCCTCGCGTCGCATGAAGTTAAGTGTAACAATGGCGGTGATGTGCTCGAGAGGAGAGTGGCTGAGCTGCGGCGTTTCGGCGCAGTTGACAGCTGCCCAACGCAGACGCGAAGCATCACGATAATCAACACCATACAGCTCCAGCCGCGTCCAGAGCAGTCCCTCTTTCATGGATGGACGTTCCCATGCAGCTTCAGACTGGCTCCACTGCCCCACACTTCCTACACCAGTCATCCGCACTGAGTGGAGTTGTTCCCAAACACCAAGTTGCTCACCATCGTCCATAGCAGCACTTTTGTTGTCGTCACCCTCACCCTCATATTCGTCGTCTTGTTCCATCACATCGCTGGTAACGCCATGCGAAAGGAGATGCGCACCGTCCTGCCCCCCAAGCAGCACGGCAGCAACCCAGCGTCCAAGCGAGAAAGGCAACTTCATCCACCACGTCATTGAGGCTTCCGCCGCGTCGGCGTCGCCGTACAACACAGGTGCCAGCGACGTCACTGATTTCAGCGTCTCGTGAACAACAGAGCAGCCCACTGGGTGACAGGTTGCATCTCCTTCTTCATCCTTGTCGTAAGTGCCACGCATATGACTGCCAAATACGACCACCGTCGAAGAGAGGCGCAATACCGCCATTTCCCCCACCACATTAGTGGCTGCGGAACGCTGGCGCTGCCCCTGGTAGTACGAGGCCATTCTGGGGTTGAAGCCACGGCAGAGCCACCCTGCAATTCCACGCGCTTGTGTCGTGGGATCACCGGAGAGAACCTCAAAGAGGCACCTTCGGGCTACCACATCTCCACGTGATGCGGTAAAAAAACGAACAAGATACTTTGTAAAGGCAGACATCCACTGCGGGCTGCTCTTGTTCACGTCGAATGAATAGGGCGAAACGGGGGGTTGCTGCTGCTGCTGCGGCAGGGCACGATCGATGGGGCAAAGATCGCCCGACCGGAAACATGCATCCCGCTCCCGCTCCTTCTTCTTCTTTTTCTTCTGTAGGTATGTTCTGACAGTTCCCTGGTAAGACCCCGTACGCCAGCTTCCTAGCGCCTCCTCAGGGACGGACACCGTGCACCGCTGTGGTGGTGTTAACGGCGCAGTGGAAGGAGAAACCGTAAAGGTCACCTTTCGCATGACATGAGACTGTTGAGCCGATTGCTGCTGCTGCTCTTCTTCTGGCTCCACACGCATTCGACGTAACTGTGGCGTCTCACTTGCTTCGTCCTCAGTGTGGCCCTGTTGTTGTTGTTGCTGACGCACCTCAGTGTTTGTCTGACTCTGTTCAAACGGTAAGTGAACAACACGGTTTATGACGGATTCATTAAAACTGGTTTCAAGAGAGTTCTGCTGCTGTGCAAGTTCCGGAAAGGCTGGTGAAGGTAAAACACTGTTACTCGTTGTGGACTCGCTCCGTGTTCGCTTTGCCCCTGCGCGCCCAGAGTCATTGCTATCCTCTCTGCCTCCTTCATGTTGTTTTCGTGGCTGCTGCACCACGGAAACGGGCATGCGAGGAAAACTGCCAAACACGGGGCGGCTTCCAGCCACTTCCACTGAGGTTGCCTTCCGGGTGCAAAGTGGCAGATCTCTAAGGCTTTTTTCCCTTTCCGTCTTCGCATCGTCGCCTTGAGGAGGCACCACTTCCACATCCTCCACAGCCACCGTCGTGACACTCTTTGGCGTTTCAACGGTTGCTCGCAGGCTCGGGGACATCTCGCCAGGGTAATCACTCGGCAGTGGCGTCACCTCCACCTTTGGCCCTGTCGGAGGCAGGCACAACCAGGGACTGGGAACAAGCCACTGCCGTTCCTGTTCCTGTTCTTGTTGCTGCTGCCCACTTTTTTCTTCCTTGAGGCTACTGCTACTGCCACTGCTTTCCTTGTCATCCCCATCGCCACAAGGCGCTGGTGCATCGCACGCCGTTTCGACCGGTAAAACTGCGGGTGAGGACTCGGAGTTCATCTTTTCCCGCATCTCCTTCCGCATCCTGGCATACATCGTATTCTCCTGCAGCGACTGCAGTAGCTCTTTAGCAGACCGCAAGACATCATTTTCCTCTTCCCCTTCTTCACCACTATTGCTCCTGTCTTCGTTTTCATCTCCATAATCGTTGGTGCTTCTATTACTGTTGTTGCCAGCTTGTTCATTGTAGGAATTGTGGTCATCAAAGATGGAGCTGTGGGTGGACTGGCTCTCCCGGTCCAGCGCAGCCACAGCAGCCCTCCTTAGCTCCTGGGTTTCCTCGTCGCATGACTCATCACTCCAGCTGGCGGTACCATTTCGATCTTCATCGTCCATGTCATTATCATCATCATTAGAGAGTCTTCGATGTTGGGTGTGCGAAACATGCCACAGAAGCATGCGCTCCCGTGCTTCCTGCAGTCCATCGAACCATTCGCCTCCCGCGTCCGTCAGCTCTAGTGCGGCAACGTCATCATTGTACGGCGGACAATATGGCTCTAGAAGCTGCATGATATTCACTGGACATATCATGCTGTGCAGATCCGTCACAACGTCATCGTTAGAAAATGCGTCGGGAAACAATTCAAACGCGCGCTCCCAGACTGTAAATCCAAAAAACGACGGCAGTGTGGGTAGACACAGCCGCGGCTTCCCAGTGGTGTCCTCCAGATGGCGGTAAATGGCTTCCTGCGTTGTGTAGGGCGAGGAGTCATGCCGTGCGACGCACAAAACGGAGCGATTGTCTCTGAGCTGCGCACCAAGCCCCATCGTCTCGAGCAGCTCTACGCAGTGCGCATCTTCCATCAACAGGAGGTCGGCAAGTTCTGCAATTGGCATCTCCCCGCGGAGGCGCACCTTGTTGTATACCACCACATTCGCTGTGACAAGATCCAACACCGCACGAAACCGCGCATAGGAGAAGGATTGGAATAGAATCGCTCGCTGCAGCACCGTCAGCCGCTCCGTGCGACAGAGGAAGAAGAAGCGGAACCACTCACGCTGACACCAGCAATGAATAAACTTAAGAGCCTTGCGCACATGATGGGTACGGGCCATGCGTGGGAAGAATGCCAGCTCTCGATACACGCTGCCAAAATCAACACTGCTAGACGATGGTTCGAATACGTGCGTGGGGACTGCGCCGCCACTTCCTTCCGCTGCAGCGTCGGACGTCATCATTTGTATGGTGCGACAGAAACCGGCACGGTTCTCGATCTTTGAGAGCTGCGAAAGCCCGTAGAAGAGAATAACGGCAGACATCATCTCCGAGTTGCGCAATCGCTGCTCCGCGCGGTATGACACAATCAGATCACTAAAACATTGCGCGATGGATTCAAGAAAATTCTGCTTTTCTGCCATGTACAGCCTGCAGCCCTGCACACTTCGGCACAGGTTCGCCCCGCCAACCGCTAGCGCGGCCACTGTGAACTCTAACCAGCGCAAGCGCCTACGCGATTCTTTGCGCTGTTGCTCCCCATCTGCATTGTCATCACCCAGCGACTCGGTTCCAACCGGAGGCAGCTGCGGAACCCAGTTTGTCCGAACCTGCCGCATGCGATCCCATAGGTAACGCCACACATCAAAAGGCGCGAGGAATACGGCAGGTGTGTGCGGCTCACGTAGGTAGTGATGAACGAGGAAGTGCATACTTTTCTCCAGCGCCACAGGGGTACGTAGGTGAGCTGGCTCCACCACGACACCCGCAGCAGAGCGACCGTACGGCTCGACAATTGCCGGCAGGTGGGGATGGTAGCGGCTGCGGTAGTGCATCTCGAATGCTGGCCTCTGCATTTGCCGTTGCACCGCCTCACCGCTGCCGCACAACGCCGCGAGAGAACCACGCCGCGGCGGCTCGTCCGTTTTGAACTCGCAGAAGGCGGCAAAGGGCGGGGTAGAAAGGGCGGCGCGCACGCCCAGTTCATCCTGCAACATGAGTTACACTTTTCTATGAACGGGCAGAGCAAAACAACAACAGCAACAGAGATGCAATAAAAGAAGAAAAGGGGTTGGGGCAACTAAAACAGCAGGCGCACCACAAAAACAAAAACGAGAGCGGCACTCTGCGCCATGGCAATAAGACGGAATACTGCGAAGGGATGAAATGAGTATGAGGGGTGGGTAGGGATAGAAATTGCATGTGTATTGCCACACACAAACAAACAGACGCGGACCGAAGAAGGGGAAGAGAAAAGAAGATAAAGAAATGGAAACGCACAGCGGGGGTGAGTTGGTAGAGGTGGAATACAAAAACAAGCGCTCAATCCACGAACAGGAGTCACCACCACTACCACCAGAACAACAACGAAGAAAAAGAAGAAGAAAAAATCGCACCATGGGAGGGGTAGTGGTGAAACAAGAAGGGAACGGAAAGAGTGTAAGGGCGAGGAACGAGACAAACAAAGAAACACCACCAACCACCTACAAACGCCGCAAGAAGAACCAACCAAAAACAAAAAAAAACATCATCAACAACAGGAACAGAAAAACAAGAAAGAAAACAAAACAGGAACTCCAATAGGGGTGCTCCGTGTACATTTCCCCACCAGCACCTCCTCAGTGTCCATAACCAAGACAACAAAAAACAACAAAGGGGGGGGGGGCACACAAATACACATGTGAAAATATATTTCTCTCTCTCTCTCTATATATATATATATATGTATATACATATATATGTATATATATATATGATGCTCATGCCATTGTGGTATGAGAAGAAAACTAACAGAAACGCAGGAAGAGAGAGAGAGAAGGGAGGAAAACAAGAAAACTAAATGAAACCACACACCCTCCATACTTTCGATCACAACCACATATTTCATGCACCCACACACCGAGCGGGTTTTCTCCCAATGCCAAACTGATCCACCTTCTGAACGTTTTAAAAAAAAAAAATAGACTCTCCTACTCTTCCTTCTGCGGCGGAGAAGATAAATGAAGGCAGGCTGTAGGTAGAGATGGTATCTGGAATAAAATGGGTAAAAGAGAAGGGAATAATTCTCACGCCTTTTATTTCTATCTGCAGGGCTTTATTGTCGAACGGGAAGGCACAGGCAGCGCATCAAAACCGCCTCCCGCGAGAGGCGGAGGTGGACGGCTTTTATCCCCTGAAGGGAAACTCTATGAAGCGCTTCCTGTCACAAGCGCTCAGAGAAAAAAAAAAAAAGGTAGAGGACCTAAAATTGAGAGTATTTTATTCATGCAAACAACAACCAAATAAAAAAAAAAAAACAAAAGAAAAAAAGAAAAATATATTTGTATAAATATATTTTTCTTTTTTTTTTCCCCCGAGGGCTGATGGGGAAAGACGATTTGAAGACTGTTACGCTGTAGGATTAACGGCAGCAGCATAGTTGCAAAAGAAAAGAAGAAGGACCGAGCAGAAATAGGAATAAAAGGAAACACAACAACCGAATGCATGCAGTTCTAAAAGAAAAAAAAAAAAGGTATATTACGCGTGCTTACAAGGGCAGGGAGAGAGAACAGAGTGTATGACACGCTCCGGTTCTGCCCTCCCCTCACCCCCCCCCCCTAAATCGCGCTGTCTTTCAATATGCGATGGGGCCGAAATTTGTCTAGAATTTGTATTGGTGTTTGAGTGCCACCAGCGCATGCCACGCACCCGCCCACGCGAGTAGCGCCGCCAGGAGTGAGAAGAACTCTACCATGACACGAAGAACGGATTGCAGCAGAGAAAAAGTGGTTTCAATTGATGACGATGAAAATGATACCATCGGCACTCCCTTAGCCGCCATCGTCTCTTGACGATGTAAGTAGTGATAATATATGGAGGGGGGAAGTGGCGCGTTGTACGTGGGAACGCGGTGCCGCCCCACCTGCCAGGTGGTTAATTGTTTCCCCATCGCTGACAATAAGGATGACGGCGCCCCTTCGGAGAGAATCGCTTTCCCTACACCTTCGCTCCGCTGCTGGGCCAAAAAGAATTGCACCCCTGCCAACCCCCCGCACACTTCACTCAGTGTGAGCGTCGTGGTCCTGTCGCTTGTGGCTGCCAGAAGCGGCACGTACATCTCCCCATCATGACACGTCCGGTGCGAGGCCCCGAGGAGGGCAGTCGCATCGCAAGAACCCCTCCTTTGTTCCTCGTCACGCACAATTCGTGCGAGCGGGGCATTGATCCGAAAGGAGCGTCGCTCCTCCCACCAAGAGCGCAGCAGCAACACGGCAGGCAGAGCGAACACGAGAGGAGCCACAAAAAAACCACCGCCTATCGTTGCAAAGAGCACCCATCTGCTGTACAGCTGGTCGCCCACGCTCACCATTAAGGTGGGTTCGCAGTGGTGGAACTTACCCAACTGACCCAAATCCTGTACTGACGACGTAGACTGCTCCTTCGGCACGTCAAACCTCCAAAAACCATAGCAGTGTACAGATCTACCGGCAGCAAGTAGCGCTGTGAAAACGAACACAAATAATAGTAACGGAAGACGCAACAGAAATACCTCCCCAACGTGATGGTTTAACCAGCTCTTTTCCAGGGTAATGAGACGCAGAAGTTTAAAGAATTTTGCAACACGAACGCCATCGCCCCCTCGCGTCGTCGCGTGGTACTTCTCTGGGTGCGCCATAAAGGGACTTGACGCATCAAAAACGACGGCAAGGGTCCCCGAAAGAGCAGGGGAACGCAACTTACCGGAACGCCACCAGTGATACAACCGCTGCAATCGTGTTGCAGGTGATAACGGTGACAACCACACACCCTTGTCAGCAGCAGGGATGACAGAAGGAGCACATGAGCTATGCTCCTCCGTGCGTCGCCGAGCTTCCGCCCGCTTTGACCGCAGAAACGCTGACGCGGCGACCGCCTGTCGCTCCACTGAGTCTAAACTGGGACGCAGATTGACAACCAACCTACTGACATTCACGATAAAGTACGGCACCCACGCGAGGAATATGAGCCCAGTGAGGAATATGAGTATCGCGAAGAAGCGCAGCATTCCCACATGTGAATATTCTAGAAAGCCAAGGGAGCAGGCAACATTCCTTTCCTCATACGTGTCCAGCAATGGGTTGGTGGGTTTGCGAGGAACGACAGTCCACAAGAGCCGCAGTGGGAGCGGGGTTGCGGGGGATGACACCTCCATCCTTGTCCCGAGAAAAGCAATAAATGTGGCCACCAGTGTAAAAAACACGAAAGAGACAAACATTACGCGAAACGGAAAACCAAAACCGCTCGCAGAAAATACACTTCGATGGGCGTTAGTAACAACGGGATGCTTCTTTCCTTCCTGTAATTTTTCTTGTTGCTGTCTCATACTGATCTTCGTCCGCGTCGTATTCGAACTTCTGGGCTGCCACAGAAGCGGAGCGAGGTGGGGGTGGTGGGTGCCTGCTTTGATGGCGCTGACGCCAACGATGAGCAACCACGACAGCTGTGAAACACTCATTGAGAGGCGCAATATGGGGTACCCCATCGCTGGGAAATTCCCCCAAACCTGGAGGTAGGAGAGGGGGTCGTGCAACCACTGGAAACCCGGCACCGCGCGATCCCACGCCTGCATGGTAATGAAGCGAAAGGGAATGCCAAACTTGTTGGGCGACCGCTGCAGTGCCCATAGCACTTGTACCACAAGTGCCGTAATAAACACCATGGCGAGCACCACCACAGAGATGAGACGAAAGACGCCCGTCTCCCACCAGCAGAATCCACGGCAAACCTTCGCAGAACCCGCGAGGCTCACAGCAATGGCGAGAAATGGCAGAAGAGCCGTGTAGCGAAAATGCATCTCCACTCGACACCCTAACGATGTGTCTGTTCCACCGATCGTATCGAACATGGATCGGTCCCATAGGTCCTGAATGCTGGCCACTGCACCACCAGTTAAGATAAAACCAGCGAACAAAAATAATATAGCTGCCGTCAGAAATGCGCCAATGTACAATAATACCACAATCAAAAGCAAACACCGTCCCCCGATTCGACGAACGAGATCAAGTAGAGTTGGCGGTAGAAGCAACCAACCATCATGAAGTGCTGCAGCAGAGTTGCTGCCTTTGCTCCCACTGCCACTGGGACCCCATACAGAGGAAGGCCATACATTCCCAGAAAAGCATAAGGGATACAGCAGCACGACGTGGCGGTAGACCACAACACTGAGGAGTATCATGAGAACAATAGCAAAGAGACCCGATATGGCGATAGAGGAGATCAACAGAGCAAGGCCAATAAAGAACGGTAGCGGGATGAAGGCTTCCATAAGAACTAGATGAGCCTTGAGTGAGGCGATACAAGCCGCGCGCTTGCCGATAACTCCACTTGCCTTCTGTGCATCATAGCCTCTCTCTCCACCCCGCTTGGTTGACGGATTACCCATTGCACGTGAGCAGAGTCTCTCCCTTGAAAGCTGTTTATTCCGCGCATTGAATTCCACAAAAGACGCCTTCAGGTCGTTATCACATGTTTCACCAGCCATACATTGAGCTGAGGTGCACGACACCTCCAATTTTGTTTTTATTTGACTATTGTTATCTCTGTTTAAGACATCACTGTTATTCTTGTGGTTGAAGCGGATACCAGAAGACAACTCCGATGCGTAGGACTGCGTGGAGACTGTACCTCCACCTCCCTCGTTGCAGAACTGTCCATGAGCTTCTAATCTGCGCACGGAGGTGCCTGAATCATCGTAAGAATTGATACAATTATCACCAGAAATGCCAGTTGCACCTGAAGCGACTCCAAGGCGAGACGCACTACTGCAGTTTCCCAGAGATGTAGCAGACGTACTCGCACATGACCGCACTGAGTCTTCACGCTCATACACCGAGGACGATCCTGGACCGACATGCAGCGAGTGTGCCGTTGGATTTTCACCATCATTCTGCATCAAAACGGTCTCGGGCATTTTCTCTGGTTGCGGTTGTTGCTGCTCAATTGCATTCATCTCATCCCAGAGAGTGCCGTGTTTGCGGAGGTGGTTCACGCTTCGAATCCATTGACGCACTTCATTCTCTTCCTGATCAATCACGCTGGGGACGAAAAGTAGTTGCCTTATGTCGTTGATGTATCGAATAAAATCACCGCTAGATTTTCGGGTTGCAATACAGCCCATGGATTCTCTTGGTGTCGTATTCATCCCCTGCTGCGATGAAAGCCACGACCAACAACATTTTCTATTGTTTTGAACGTCTCCAGAGAAGGGATGTGATCTGCACTCAGTGGTGCTCGACGTGTTCTGCAGCAGATGCTTCTTCTTCTGAGCCTCCCGGTATCCATCGCGGTTCTCTCCGCTGGGCTTCAAGACTGCCTCTTCTCCATGGGGACGCCGTTGCCGCATCGAAGCGATCTCTTTTCCCCGTTTCTCATCTTGTTGCAGCACGTCATACAAGAGACGGTGAACGCTAACCTGCGCGAGTCTCGTCTGGAGTTGGAGATTATTCCTCAGCATGGCGCTCGGGGTTTCCATCACATTGTCGTCATCAAAATTCACCTGTGTTTCATAACCTTCACTTGTGGAACTTCGAAAAATTCCTTCGATATCTTCATTCCACCATTCCCGAGACTCAGTGATGGTTTCATCATTGATCCCAACGGAGCACTGCACCGACCCCACTTCCCCCATTTCCATGCTGCTGCTGGCATGCACCAAGGACTGCGCCCTATAGTGACACCTTTCCTGTACGCGCGCCTCCTCCTCCCCCACCTGCTGCTGCTGCTGCTGATGATGATGATGAGGTTTATTGGAGTCCTTCACGACATCGCTTTGATCATTTGCGCCGCTTTCGCAGGGGGGGCCTGTTACCCCTCGCATCGTGGATCCCCGCCAGTAACACGATCCTTGATAGAACGGCGAGGACGTTTGTGTATCGCCACTCCCCGTGAGCGGCATTTGGTTTCGATTGGCCTCTTCCGGGCACTTATCAGCGCCAACAAAAAGCCTCCGTAAGCAATGCAACCACAATGACGAAGGGAGATAACCCTCCTCCTTGTTCTCGCAGTACGGAGACATAACATTGCAGAAGTTTTGATTCCGCTCCACCACATCCTCATCCTCGTACACATCATAGGATGGGGAGAAGGGTAGCGTTGAGGTATGGGCTTTTTCTTGCTGCAGCATTCCCTCCTCATCCGATTGCCCCCGCTCTCGTGCGCCGTGATCACACCCATTGAACTTCCTGCTAATACCGGTGAGTTGCACATACGGCATTGACGAGAATTGCGTACTGCTGGACCAGCAGCCGAAGCTGGGGCCCGGCACGTCGGTGGATGGCGCCGTAGACGACAGGGAAATAAGTTCATCCGCACTCTCCTGCATCCTTTCCACATTCCGCAACGGCCCCGCATTGAACTTAAATGACATTCCGTTCTTTTTCTCTTTATATGCGAGTGGATGTCTGTTGACGAGTCAAACAGGACTGTGTAACGACAGCAGCAACAATATTCTTATCGTTCCCGTTCACACCACAATTGTGCCCCCCCTCCCCTACCCACCGTATGATGATTTTCACCACCTCGGAAACTCCCACGTTCGATGCGGCTTAAAAGGACTCAATGCGTGTGTATGTAGAATACACAACCCCCACCCACCCACCCACCCACCCACACACACACACACACACAAGGCAGAACTTTACCACCTTGCTGAAAGACAAAAAACAACAACCGTTACAAAGAGAAACAGACGGGAAGCAAAGAACTGATAACGACAAGAGGAACACAAAGCGCAGATACACACACACACACACACACACACACACACACACACAAGTAGAAAAGAATCACGGAAACAGATGGTCTCCCCCCCATCCCCACTTCCTTGGATTTTCGTGTAAGAATTTACAGAAACACTTTCCCCCTTTTTTTCAAGGATCAGAGAGCATCGTCGTCAAGAGCCAACCCGAGGCCCTCCATCAACAGCTCCCGAAGCGGCTGCCCCGAATGGCTGCTACGTTCGCCACTCAGGCGGGCGTGCTTATGGTTGTCGTCGTCGTTCTCATGATCGTCTATCGTATTGCTCAACGACGCGACACCGAAACCCGCCATCCTCTGGTCACCACCACCACCGCCACTGCATCGCACCACAGACGGTGCGGATGCTGGTGTTGAGTTTTCCAAGAGCTTCAGCTGCAGATACTCAGAAAGAAGAGAGCGAATGCGGCGTCGCGTTGCAAGAGACGAGCTGCTGCTTTTCTTGTTGCTGTTGCACGAGGGGTGTTGGAGCAGCGATTCCCAGCCGCCTTCAACCCCCAGAAAGTTGCGCGCAATGCTGTCGCACGCAGCGCGAAGCACACCCTCCTTTTTCTCCTGCATGATAATAGACTCCATTGGTTGACTGTCATCGTGACAGCGTGTTCCTGCCGATGCCGCCATGTGCACCTCCAGCGCACTAATGAAAGCCATTAATTCTGTCACAATATGCGCGATTCCTCGCCGTATGTGAGACTCTCGGCGCTTCGCCTCTTCTGCCACCTCGTGACAGACGGAAAGTGTACGGCGGCGGTGCACCTCTTCGAGGTGTTTCAGTGCCCCACGGTGCTGTCTTTCGAGAGCACTTATCTGTTGCTGCACACCAGCTTGCATGGTGTGCATTTGCCGCATGAGTACCTTACGTTCATCTAGGAGCGAGCGATATCCATTTTGCTTTGCGCTCAGTTGCTGTTCCAGCTTTGCATTTTGAGTCTCTAACGCCTGAAGTCGTTCTCGACTTTGATCGAAAACAGAGCCGTGCGGCGGCGGCATCGTTCCCGTCGTTGACGTGTTAGACTGCGATAAGTTTGATACGCTCTCCCTCTGTGCATACAATGCGTGCTCCAGGCCCTGTTGTTGTTCTTGTTGATGCTGCCGCTGCCTATTAATGTGGCGAATGAGTGAATTCGACGCACTCAAGAGTCGTCGTTGCTGTTCACATTTCTCTAGCCGTTCCACTTGCATCTTCAATTTGCGGCACGCCTGTTCCCGCTGCTGCAAACGTACCCGAAGGGCGTTGAGCTGCTCTGCATTCTCACCCTCTCGAGCCGCACACCCGCGGTGCGCTTCTTGCGCCGCCGCTAGTGCCGTCTCCAGTGCCGCAGCACGTTCTCGTAACGGCTCCAGTTCCGCCACTGTCTCTTCGAGCCGTTGCTGTGCGCGCTCCAGTATGCTATGAAGCACCACCCACGCCTCACGTGCGACTGCACTTTCCTGCTGCAGCTGCTCCGCCCGCTGTCGCTGATGCTCCACCGCTTGATGAAGCTGCTGAAGTTTTGCGCGATGAAAGTTTCCCATCTCTTCCGCAAGCTGCTGCTGTTCCAGCAGCTCACGCCGCGAATTGGCAGAGATTTGCTGCAACTGCGTGCGCAGGCGATCACGCTCCTCTGAGACGCACGCCTCACGTGCAGCCGCCTCTTGGCGGCGCCGCTCCATCTCCATGATAACCTCCTCTAGCTTCTGCGCACCGTGGGCACATTGCGCCACCTCCACAGAGAGCGACTCTCGCCGTCTATCATCTTCTTCTAACAGCAAATGCTGAGCATCTCTCGCGGCGCGCAGCTGCGTTACTTCCTGCAGCGCGGAATCTAACTCCGCACGTAGCCGCTGTTGCTCTTCGACAGCAGCCGCTCGCTGCTGTTGTGCCTGGCGCATCCTTTCCTCCGCTGCGTCCATCTCCAAGGTGAGTACGGCCTGCTCGGAAACCACGCACCGTAGATCGTGCCGCAGCGTGCGCACCTCCTCCAGAGCCGTTTCTCGCACCGCCTCAGCACTACGGCACTTTTCTTCGGCTGCTGCAACAACTTGCTGTGATGCTTGCACCTTCTCTCGTAGGTGGTAAACAAGGCGTTGCTGTTCCACCCGTTCATTGCGCATCGCGTTCTGCAGCATTCGAACAAGGCGATCACGCTCCAGTTGACACTGCGTCTTTGCTTCCATGACCTCCTCGAGTTGTGCCTCCGTGCGTTGCAGCGCCCCCCTCGCGGCATGCATCTCATCTGCGAGAGTAGAGAACTCTTGCATTTCGCGGTGAATCGCCTCGAGGTCCTGCGCGTGCTTTGCCTCACGTGCTGACGCATCGCGCTGCGCTTGATGAAGCTGCGCAGTCAGCTGATCGATATGAGCTCTGAAATGTCCCGCATCCTGTTGCCGCTCCGCACGCTCATCTCGAAGCTGCGAGTCAGCGCATACCAGCAGGCGCTCTTGCTCTTCCAGCCGCCAACTCTCCAGTGCCCCATCTTCCCCCTTCCCCTGTTGTTGACTCGCCGTCTCATGGTTTCCCGCTGCTTCTGATGATTTGGCGTTACAAAGGCAGATGTGCAGTCTGTGCAGAAGAAGGCGTTTCTCCCTATGTAGCTCTTCCACTTCTTTCTCTCGCTGCTCCAGACATTGTGCCTGTTCTGCCAACAGTTCATCTTTGCGCTGGAGCGTATGAAGAACCCGCTCGGCCATGTCATCTTTGTCCTGTTCATCACTACAATTCTCGTCATCCCTTTTGCACTTCGTGCTGCAGGAGCACACAGCGGCTCCTTGTGGGCTTCCGTCGCCCTGTCCCGCTTCCCCCCTCCCGGAGATAATCGCATCGCCGCTTGTACCACTAAAACTACCATTGCTGCTATTATGCAGACAAGGTACAGGAAATGACAACTGCTGCTTTTGCTTCTGCTGGAAGAAACTGTTGCTACTACCCCGGTTCAAGAAAGAGTCGTTTGCCCCTGCTTCCACAACCACAATAGACAGATCGACAGAGGAGCCACCATCGCCAATACTACTCATCGTACAGAGTCTTTGTCTAATAAGTTCTTTTTTTATTTTCCCCCCTCTTCGAAGCGTATGGGGGGAAATGCACCCCCCCCGCTTACTCCTTTTGCTTCGGCTGTGGGTGGTGCCAGTCCCAGTCGTGCACTTGCTACAAAAGGAAAAGAAATAAAAATGAATGAAGGTGCACGTGCGCCAAAGACCACCCACAGCAGAGCCACATGTGTTCAATTATGGCAGAGTCAAACGCCATATGAAGTGCATTCCCCCCCCCCTTCCCTCCTCCTCCTCCTCCTCCTCCTCATTTGCTCTTTACTCGTTTTTCTCCCCCATTTCAGTCCCCTTCCGGTACCTCTGGCGCAGTCTCATTAAGCAGCCTAAACACGTGCCTGTAGCATAGTAGCAGCTCACTCTTGGTCGCCGTGCGGCGATGGGGCGCTAGATGTGTCCGCATATAGGCTAACAACGGTTCATGCGACGGCAGAAGCGAGAGCAGCATTGTTTCATCATCAAACCCCAACCGCAACAGCTGTGACAGGTTCTCGGTGACATCACCGCCATTACCGCGCAATTTCCACCCGATAAAACAGCGCATAATCTCGTCTGCTGGTCGATAAACAAAGTGGTGACATGTGGGTGAACCACAGCGACAGACCAGCATGGGAAACTTCTGCAGTGGATTCTCGCCGCAGAAGAGCGGTGCGACGCGATGGGAATAACTTAACGTCAATTCCCCACCAGCCGGCACATCGCGTGTTGTGAAAAAACTATTTGGATCATCAAAATGTGGGAAGTGTTCGATGCGCTCACGCAGTTCTATTCTTCCAGATGCCAGGGCTGCGGGCCAAAATTCACGTGAGAGGCCGCTACAGCAATTGGGGTCGCAACTGTGGTTCATTAGGTGATGTGGAAGTGGCTGCGTGACAAGTTCCAGCAGCACACCAGTTGGGTGTGTGTAATGCCATGTGTCGGGGAGTCGCATGTGTGTGTCAACCAGCAGAGGAACAAAACTCGTTGCGTCCATGTACGTTCGCTGCGGCTCCGTGATGATGCGGGTGCCGCGCGGGATGTCGCGTGACGTCACGAGTCCACGACCATGAATCATACTACGGCCTACGTGCAGCGAATCCAGTGCGGCGCCATGCAGAAAACCCCGGAAAAGGAGAGCGTTACCACATCCGCTCCTAGAAGATGTTGTTGTCACGGCCGCAGCCTGCTCGTACGCGCCAATCTCGATGAGACGTTGTACGGAAGATGCAGAGGTGGGTGATGAGGATGGTGCCCCTTCCGTGGTGGAGAAAGAGGGAAGAAGTGGCGCCACGCTGTGGCGAGTGTAAAACGAAACACGTCCAACACCGTAGCCCACATACGCCATCGCAACGAGGACAAGGTACGTAACACGTCCAAAAACTGGGGTCGCCAATGCCCTCAGAACAATGCCAGTCCGTCGTAACGCCGCCTCATCGCGGCGCGAGAGTACAGAGCGATTCAAACTCGAAGAAGTTGTATCAGTAGCAGTTGTTAAACGTGCTGCACTTCTGATGTGTGGACCCGTGTGTTCTTCGTCGGGTGGGGAGTGCAGACGTGGAAAAAAAACACGCTCCCAATCTGCATAGTTTGTGCGCTTCGTTCGGCGAAACGAAGTCTGTGGCTGATGTTCTACTTTCAGTGAGGATGTATGGGACGTAGAAACAACAGCAGCAGAAGCACCAGCATTATTGCTACTACTATCTGCACTGCTAGTAGCCATGACACAAGTAGTGGCAGTAGTAATGGGTGTCTCAGGGTGCCGCTGCCTGCAGAGCGCGAGAGCGGCCACTTTGTTCCTCCAACGTGCGAGTGCCGATGCGATGAGGGTCATTTCTAATCAGGAGGGAAAAATATGAGAAACCAGAGGGCGGGGGGCATCATGAAGTAGGAGGAAATGGGGTAGAGGAGTACAGACAACTCGTATCTTCCGCCATGCATGGGTAACCAATGAGACGTTCTTTCATATAAATGCAACGCACACACATACACTTACACCACCCATCATTTACCTTTAAAAAGTCGGATGCCTCTGCCCCAACTTCTGATTCCGTTGCATTTGCAACCGCGGCAGCAATGAGGGGGCAGAAGTGGTCCCCTCTTTTTCTTCGGTGGAGGGCGGTGACCGAGCCGTTTTGACGGAGACTCCTCGAGCGGCATTCCTGTGACGCTGCAGCACCTCTGCAAAGTTAGGCGACGGAAGATAACTTGGCAGCAGAGCAGGGACAATAAACAGCTTCTCGTTCGTGGCGCCTTCCATTGCAAGTGCACTAGGGCTGAACGACATGGTGTGTCCAGCGATGGAGGACGATGTGGTTTCCTCCTCCCTCGTCGCCAAAAGTGCCGCGGGGGGACTGAGGAATTGACAACCGATATCGCGCAGCAGACTCTCGAGGGGTTGATTCTGGCGGCGTGCCACGAGGCGCGCGAGCAACTCTGCCCCACCGCAGAACTCCGCTGCAGCTGTTGCTGCGGCTCGCTTCGGCACCGTGCGCTGTGATGGGTGAGCCACGGTGTGCAGAAACTTCTGTTGCTGTGCTGCAGACCAGGCATTGAGTTTCGCCACTACCCGCTGCGTGTAGTCGGCGAAGCTGACAACCGTACGCTGGGAGTTTCTGTACTCATGCAACACGAGCAGAATCGCACTCTCCACCACCTCACCGGATGAGGGCTCGGCAGCACCACGCCCGCACCCACTGCTTCCGCAGTACGCGCACTGCGGGCAGATATCCGAGATGACACACCAATGCAAACCACCCGTCTCAGTGTCACGATGGCACACGTCATCCCTATCCCCATTTCCATCGTGATCACTGTCCTCGTCGACGCCGTCTGCAGGGACCCCGCGCCACGGTTTCCCAGCGAACACATCGAGAACGCTTTGCAGCTGTGTGCGGGGTAGTGGTACAGGGAGACGCCAGACACCCCAGTCATACAACATCACTGCATACGTTAGCGAGTGATCCTCATTCATTAGTAGAGCGACCTCAAATCCAGCAGATGAAGATGCAAGGTACCCTGCGAGAATAAAGAGGGACAATGGCGGAACGGTTGCGGTCGACCTCGCCGCCACCTGGTCAACGTCCAGAACCCATACGTGCAACGCTTGCAACGCCAACCCTCCACCAGCTGATCGCGCCAGTGCTGCTTCCGATGCATGATTCGCGACAAGAGAACCCGCGATGGCAATTGGCAAAGTGGCAGGCGCTGCATCACCGCGGGGAAACCACTGCAATGCATTGAGGAAGGATGAAGACAACAGAGTACAGTGGCGGAGCTCCACCCCTACACCACCACTCCTGCAACGGAGCAGTAAGTCCGAAAGGGTACCGCTGCTAACTGCCGCAATCCAATCGCGACGTATACGGAGTTGCACGGCTAACGCGAGACGGTTGAGGTGCGCAATCGAGCGGCAGTGGGCGCGGAAGCCGCTCTCTTGAAGCCACGCACTGTGGCACGCCCAGCAGTAATAACACCTACCACTCCCACTCACCTGTTCGTCAGTGGAGGGGGGAGGAGCACACCGCCGTCGCCCCCCCCGCAAAACCGGTAATGCCACCTTCCAGTACACCGCACGGGTGAAAGAAACGCGTTGCACACTCAGCAACATGTGCTCCCCATCCCACATCCCATCGTCGTCACCCAGAGAGCGCACAGAATTTCCCAACATCTCTGTTTCTGTTGGCGCTGCTTCTACACCACTGCCCACCCCCGTTTCCGTGGCGCGTACCACTGGAAATGACCCCGTCTCAAAGGGTATGGGAAAAAGATCCTCGTAGCCCATGCACTGCAGATCGCTGAGCAACAGAAAGCGCTCCCGACCGTAGCTATCGTACCACATAACACGCATATTCCGCGTTTTTCCACCTCTCTCTGCCTCTTCCTCCTCAACGAATCGGAGGTTGTAATTTCTTGTACTATCGTGTACCGGGGCCATTGCCGTGGTAGTGCGACTCCCTGTGGCGGAATCGTCATGATTGTTAAGCACCGAGACTTTTGTTTCACTGTCGCCACTGCCTTGAGGGGATGATAATAAAGGGGGTAGTGCAACCGAGAGGCGCGTCAGCGCGCTTTGGATAGACACTAACAGACTGATGCCAATATGAGCCAATGCAATCGAAGTGGTTTTCACCCCAGCCATCTGCTCAAAGGGAAGCACTTTTGGGGCAAGCATCAGTTCCCCACGTTTCTGTTGAACCCCTTCATGTTCTTCTTGCCCAACATTTTCCTTCGACTTGTCCTCAGCTTCTCCAAAGCGGGCAGCCGCTGATCGGCCGCTGGAGAAGAGTTCCAACTGATGCAAGTGCGTCCCAGAAAGGTAAGGCCATAACACGCCACGCAACACTTCCGGTGTCAGTCGCTCATAGAGAGCAGCATGTTGTTGATGATTTTGGTGATCGTGCATCTGAAGGTTGATGTTGAAGGTGCAAATGCAATTTTCCGCTCCCTGCAAAGCGCCAAGGTTGCGCACAAGTCGCTTGTGGTGCATCCGATGAGAAGCATCCTCACCCCGCATGGTGTTCCTCGCAAAGGCCGCAACGAAGGCGGCACAAAGGCGGTGTTGCGGCGGGCCAAACAGTAGCTGTAATGGAACTGATGGCCGCCTCCACTCAGGCTCACGTCTGTCATCAACGTTCCCTCCCTTGGGAAGCGGCTGGAGTTGCCGAATCAGCTGCTCATCGTGAGGGTACCAGTGCGTCATCGTGTTGAAGTTCTGAGAGAGGCGATATGCGGCATGCTCCAGCGCACAGCGGTGGAGGCGCAGAAGCGAGCTCGCCAGCAGCGTACGGTATGCTGGAGGAAGCGCCTCTAAAATGAGTTGCTCAATCACACATGTACTCGGTCGAAGCACCGCGGTGTCGTACTCACCGTGCAGCTCCCTCACAACGTTTTTATCCTCCTTACGTAAGCCACTATCCGATGAGACGAGGTGCCACAGACGCAAGGCGCATTGCGCTACACTAGTGTCGACAAGACGCAAAGCACTACGGTTCACACGATACTTACTAAAAAATTCCACGGCGTCGTTGCTCCCTGTGCAAGCATACCACTCACGCAATAAGGATCGTAACATCAGCGGCTCGCTGAGGTGGCATACACCATTACTACCACTCGTTCCCACCGATGCCAGAGTGCGCTGCACCTCAAGGGACTGCAGGTACTGTGAAGCAGGTGTGTCCATGTTTCTGTCATCATCGTTCTGCACCCTCACGCGGGGAGCCATCAGCAGCATAGGCACCGTCATGGCACAGGCAATCAGAATGCCCTCTTCTACACATGCAAACTGCAGGGCGTGGTAGATGAGCAGCGCCTGCTCGTGTGGAATAGGAATATACGTCACGAATTCCCCCTTGGCTGATAGGCACAACGAGTCGAAGCTCTGCATCACGGCGTGCGCATTGTCGCTCTTCTCTTCGACATCGAAGGGGAGATCATTGCATGTGACTGGAGACTGTAGAAGCCCCAAATCCATGAGCTGCTGCAAGCCACGGACAATGGCATGTAGTGGTGGTGTACTCGGCATGTGTCGCAGCAGCTCACTTGATCGTGAAGGGAATAAATGCTTCACACGTAACAGCACCGCAGCTGTACTCAGCGTTATACTTTCCGGCTGCATCTGCGCAGGCGCCAAAAACACTGACAGCACATGGCGTGTCAATTGCAGGGCAGAGTTCTGGGGTGTCCGGTCGTTTTCAACTCGGGGTGCTGCGTCCGCGTTCTCCAGCTGGCGAACAAACAGGCGACGTGGTGCCAAATGAAACACAAGGCCATTGCATGTCCGCCCAGTGCGACCGGAGCGCTGCTGCAAACTGCTCACACTCGTCAATGCAGTAGAGCGAAGCGTCACACCCGTCAGCGGATCAGCAAAGAAACGCCGTTCAAGACATGAATCGACGACGCAGCGCACATTCTGAATTGTCACAGAGCTCTCAGCAACCGGAGTAGAAAGAATGATGCGGTATGGGTAGGGGCGAGCGCTTTCGATCAGTTGCTGCTGCGGATTCCCAATGGCTGTCGCATGCAAAAGCGCAACAGAAAAGCACCAGTGCTCGTACTGCAGAAAAACAACACCCTCAGCACCACTAACAACGTTTTTTTTCTTCTGCACATTACTGTTGGATTGTTTGGGGGTCTCCATTTCCCCTTTTGCATCTGCTGCACGACACAAAAACTCCAGTGACTGCAGCACCAGCGACATTTCATAAAATCCAGGGAGAAACACGAGAATACTCTCCGGACATTCCCGCTGCTGCTCTTCCATTTTTTTCCCATTCCCGTGCTGCTGGCTTCCAAGGGCAGTACGGCTTTCGGAAACGACAGCAAAATTCTGCAGGGTAAAGAGCAGGAACTGCGCCAATGCGCGAGCCTGCGGGGAATGGATGTCTGCTCCGAATCGGGTGTAGGAAAAAAAGTGCACAAGGGACTCCATCACGCGTCGCGCGGGAGCTGTCAGCAGTGGGCAAACCACAGACGACGGAGTAGATAAGCTTCGCTGCGTGACACGCTGCAGGACATGCGATTTCTCAAGCAAGTCGGGGAGGTCGTCAATGAAATACTCCTCAACAAGAAACTGTCGTAAGGGCCTGCGGCTGTTTGACAAACCATCAGCCACCTGCGACGGCGCCGCGGGGCCATCCACAAGAAGAACATGAGGATTAGGGATCTCTTTCCCTTTAGCTGCTTCATATGCTGCAGTCCCTTTCGGACCGGCAGCGGGCTCTCCTACCGCAAAAGCCTTTTTAGTCAAAAGCGCAGACATATGTTCTGCCGGCAGCGTGGCAGACATCAGCACAAGCTGACGGAGAGGCACATGGTCCTCCAGCATCTCATTGTACAGCTGCCGCCTTACCCAGGCGAGGAGCAATTCTGTCTCCATGTCTCGGCAATGCACCTCGTCAATGATGAGTGTGGTGGGCGACAGTGTCCGGCTGCGGTGGTGCAGCGCATTTACAATGTATCCTGGCGTCGCAAAAACAATTTCACTTTCCGGCGAAAAGCACGTATCACTACCGACAGCATACCCCACGCGACCACCAACATGCACTGCTTGTGTCGATGATGATGATGACGCCATCACTGACGCAGTGAACTTCGCAAGCTCTACACAAGCAAGGCGGGTGGGTTGCGACACAAGAATGCACACACGGCTGCTCGCACCAAAAGCGGATACATATTCACACGAGCTGCATGGAGTAGGAAATGGCAATGGGGGCTGTGAAAGTTGTGAAAGTTCATCGGCACAGAAGTCCTTCCGTGTCCCATGTGTCACAATCATGCGCTGCAGCAGCCTCGCCCAATGGCTTTCCAGTAGAAAGAGCGGCACTAGACTACTTTTTCCCGTACCGGTTGGGGCACTGCAGACAAACGTATCCGTTACACACCCCCTGCCACTACACGACACTTGCTGCAGTTGTGTCAGCGGAAGCGCCGACGAAGACATAAAACGTGCACTCCACGCCAATCGCTGCCACCAGACGGGCAAGTGAGACATCAACGGGTGTTGACGTGCCATTTTCTCCCAATCCAGTCGCTTGCAGAGCACATTTACCCACAACTTGTCCACCAAAGTCGGTGACACACCCTCTGCGCTCTTCCTTCGAACAGGCGTGCTCGACGGCTGCGTTAAGGTCTGTTCAGCGGCAGAAACAAAAAAATCTACAATCCCCTTTCGACCACTTGTCGAAGTCGCCATTCCTCTCGTTTTATTCACAGACTTCCCACGCTGCGCTATCATACGCATCAACTCGTCCACGTTGCCACGCGGATTTCCAAGTGCCTCCGAGGAGCTTTGGAGCGATGTCGTGGCAGTGTGCCGTCCACGGTCCAGATCACAATCCGCTAGGACTTCCGGTGGAAGGCGTTGGGACACATCAATTGCACCGCCCATCTTCCCGGCGTTATACGAGCCATGAGAGTCTCCTAAAAAGCCCCTCGTTGTAAGCTGCATCACCGAATTACGCTGCGCAACAAACAAAAAACAGGCGCGGCGCGACCGTTCAGAAAAACATGACACCCGCCACATTCGCCGCTCGAAAGCCGTGCAAAGGGCAGCAGTGTGTCTCCACAACGCAAGGAACACGCACACTTCACAACAACACAAAAAGAAAAAAAAAAGTGCACGGCTCGTACAACCCCCACCCCACCGACATGCGCGGATGCGGATGAGTGAGGGGCGCAAGTGGTGGCGTCCTTCAGGCAAAGAACAGCTAATGGAGGCGACAGGCACATTGCGAAAAAAGAAAACACAGTTCCCCACACGCCCATTAAAAAAAAAAAAAGATGCTCAAGCAGAAAAAAAAGGGCAAAATACCCACAGGCATATAATCGACATCCAGCGCGTGAAGCGAAGTGCTCCGCGCAACCAAAAAAAAAACAAGAAAACGGAAGAACAAAAAGAGCGAAAAGCACAAGGCCAAAGACAAACAAATTTCAAGGCAATTTAAAGGAAGAGAGAGGCGATTGAGCCCGGAGGACGTCACCCTCCGCCAACCCCACCGCTTTAAGACGGGGATGCAGACACACGCGCGAGGTATAAAACAAGGCGTAGAGTATCCCGCATGGCGTCTCCAGAACGCTTATAATTCAATATAAATTACACACATACATCATGCGGAAGAGCTACCGCTCGTCACCGAATGCATGGGCGTGACTGCATTCCCGGGTTGTGCGACCGCTCGGGGATATAATGAGAGAGGGTTTGTNCTTGAGCAGCGTATACGTCAGGCACTGCGTGACCGCCCCGCCCGGACCCGACGAGCCCGTCCCGAACGAGGCGGCATTGCCCACATCTGCAGAAGTCTGCGTGTCGGCGCACCCCGATATCATCAGCACATCCGCTTGCGTTCGGTTGTTGTCCCGGATGCGTTTCATATGGGCCTTCGATCTTGTCACCCCATTGCCGCCAAAAAGCGTGAACGGCAGGTCGAGCATGGAGCCGGAGTGGCAGCAGTCGAACACGGCAGTCAGCCGCACACCTTCAGGGAGCTTCGAAACGAGAATGTCGAACATGTCGTCGTCCAAAATGCAGCCGCTCTCCTCGTAGTCGACAGGGGCAATGCACTGGTCGTACCTCTCCGCAGAGTCGCCCACAGACCGTGTCCGCGTGCCGTGGCCAGAGTAGTGCAGAAACAACACATCGCCCCGCTTCGCATCCTTGACAAGCCATGCCATGTAACGCACAATGTTGGCACGCGTGGGCTTGCCCGTGCATCCGGGGAACTTATCCTCATCGACAAGAATATTCATCTCATTGATGGGGAACTTTATTTTCTGCAGCGTGGCAAGCATCTGCTTTACATCGTTGCAGCATCCGGAGAGTTCTGCCTCCGTGTCGTAGTAGTTGATGCCGATAAAGAGTGCCCGGTAGGTCCCTCGATGAGTCGGCGCCTTCCACGGCTTGAAGCCCTGCGTTCCTCGGGCCTGCTGGAATGCCTCATTCACGTCCACCTTCTCCGGGCGCTTCACCTCGCCAAGGTACTGCACGACATAAGGTGTTTTTATTTTCCAGTTGCCTCTGTTGTACTTTCCATGCACGTTGATACCAGATTTGTTTCTTTGGGGTGCGTTTCATCTGCTTAGAATGTTTGAAGTTCTGAGGCATACTCACGGCTTTTGATGGCGTTGCGATACATTTCTCTTCTATTTGTGCGTGCTGTGCAGGAGTTTTTTTTTTTTGAATAGTCGCTACTGACAGATGTGTTGTTGGTGCGGTACTCGCAAGACGAAGGGATCGAGGAAGCAACGAGTGACAGAGAGAACTTGTGTGTGCGTGTGTGTGTGCGACACAAACGCAGAGAGAGGAGGACGCTGTGCAGGTGCATCTTACGCCTCCGCCCAACACCCCCGACAGGAGTGGAGGTGCGCGTGATGTTCAGAGGAGGCAGGCAGAGGAGGAATATCCGGAAACGACAACAAAATGTTTCTTACGGCACTATTCAAACACTACAATTACGCTACGCATCTTGCGACGGCTATCGGGGCGCAGGGTTACCACATCGCAAGTCCAACACAGGCACCTCGGACAAGGACACCGATAGACCGCAGCGCTCCAAAACAAACAAACAGTACACAAATACCCTTCCCCCACATATTCACATTTCGTTATTAGTCCTGCAAACAAACAAACTAAAAAAAAAAAAAGACCTCAAAATACTTTTATTTGCCTCCCAGTCACTCACACCAGGACTCTTCACGCACATAGACGCAGAGAACACCGTAAAAACAAAGAAAATAACAACAAAACATGTAGTTCATCCTACAGTAGAGCTTTAGCTTCTCTGCCAACTTACTAAGTTACTTTAACGCTTCTATACCACACAATCAAAAGCCTAAAAAACAGCAATGGCTTTTAAAAGTCGTATGCACCACAGATCCACGCATTGCGTCATCAGGCAACGGAACGGTCGAGCTTGAAGAGTGTTCTGAGGGAGAATTCCTGTCCCAGGTTGATTGCCTTTGATGAGCTCAGCTGCGGTATCTGCTCAAATTTCTTCGACCGCAGCATGTCGCGGGTGGCGACAAGCATCCCTTGGTACGACAGACTTTGTCCCTTGAGCAGCGTATACGTCAGGCACTGCGTGGCCGCCCCGCCTGGACCCGACGAGCCCGTCCCGAACGAGGCGGTATTGCCCACATCTGCAGAAGTCTGCGTGTCGGCGCACCCCGATATCA